>CAHIKZ030002479.1:1662500-1685000 GCA_903632075.3 Acanthosepion pharaonis | reverse complement strand
TATTAAAATATAACAAAAAGGTTAATTTATTTATCGATGATAAACATTATTAGCCTTTACAAAAACTGTATGAAAGGAATTCTTTTATTCTCTCATTCCTTTATTCTTTTATTCTCTCATTCCTTTATACTTTTATTCTTTCATTCTTTTATTTTCATTCCTTTATTTGTTTTTCTTTGTGACATTTGAAATGGTTTTTATTTTTATTCTTTTTTATTAGACATGTGTTTTCAAACAAGCTAACACTTATAGCGAAAACGAGAGCAACAAAGGAAATCTGATACAAACTAATACTACTCTTTAGTGAAGTCAACCCTCACTGGGGATCCAGCATTTCCTTTCTGGTGCCAGATTTGCGCAACTAGATAAATACCTGTATATATTCAAATATTTGGAAAATAATGCCACTATCCGATCGCATCATGTTCTGCTATGCATTTAGACAAGCTCATGATATCGACCACTCGTTGTCTTTTTTTGTTCCTCTTGCTCTTGTGAGTGTCAAATTCTCTAAGCCCCCTTTCCTTATTATATGCCGCCAAAAATTTCTGATTTTAAGTATAAATGTCCTTTTTGTTTCCATTGTCCTTGATACTTCCTCATTATTCACATGTTCCGTCCATGGCATTCTCAGCATCCTTCTGTTGAAGCACATCTCTGCTACCTAAACAGCTTCTCTTCAGTGAGGAAATTGTCCAAAATTCACTGTCATATCGGTTAACTGATTGAGTGATTCGTTTTTTTACGGCTTATCAACCCATTGCAGTTTATTTCAACCAGAAATTATTTTTGGAATGTAAGAATCTATGGGGTGGGGGTGAGAAGAGATAATAATAGTTTAGTGATACAAGTCTTACTGATGAACCCATAGCTGAAGGGGAGAAGAAGTGGGCCCATATTTGCGCGTAAGTGATTATAATGAGCTCAACGAGAATTGAAACTCGGCTCTCCAATTTACAATTCTGAGCCATAATCCATGACACCACCCGCACTTCCACGCTTGCAGAACCTGGTATTCCTAAGCGATAAACTATCTGATCAGGCACGACGTTGCTTAACTCCAGGAATCGGTGTTTCAACGTGATATGGGTGTAAGACTGTTCTCTGTTTAGCTTTTCGAAGGCATTTTTCGCTATTCTAAGGCGCCTTTTCTGCCGTGAAAGTCATTTTCTGCCCCGAAAGTGTTAACCACCTTAGTATTTCGATCACAGTTTGGGAGTAAAGTAAACAATAGAAAAAATGAAGTAAGCATTTTTTATATTTTCAAGTTTTATAAATTAAAATATTATAAAATAGCATATACAACATGAGCAATTGCTACAATGTTTAAACCTGTCGAATTGATTTAATAACAATTTCGATCGTATGTTTTACGATAGTTGCAAATCATTCAAACAAAGAAACAGCAGTTCAGAGGAAAGGGACATGGCCCACACAACTTTAAGTCCCATTGCTAATATACATACGGGTAGTCTGAAAAGTAACGGGACTGGGTGGGCTGTGCGAGCTCTGGGTAAAAGAGAGGAAAAGCGGATTGTATTATCATCTGACATGATATTTTGTGAGTTTATAACTGTAATCTTAGCTTTCTGCAACCATTGCATTTTTTTCGCATGCAAGAGTTGTTGCAGGACAAATAGTGGCTACTATACCACGACAATACACTTACTCATAGAGCCCTGAGCATCCGACAGCTTCTGGCTGAGAACATCGCCGAACTGGAAAAAACACCCTATTCACCTGATCTTATTTCCGCTTTTCTCCAAGCTCAAGGGGACCATCAAGCGGGCCCGTTTTGAAGACATGGAAGCTATCAAGAGCCATAACAACGGAGCTAAGGGGTATCCAAGAAGAATTCTTCCATCAGTGCATAGAACTATTGCATAGGAGGATAAAAAAGTGTATTAGACTCGATGGGTGGAGTACTTTGAAGGGGAAAACATGTAGTCGGTTATTTGGAATTGAAACAAATTGTTTGTGACACCAGTTCCGTTAATTTTCGGATAGACGTCGTATGTATAATGTAAATGCATTGCTAATGATTTTACTATAGGAATGCCTTGAAAATCAAGAATAAATTATCAATGGTTAGGAATTAATCCAAGCATTACTGATAGAATTGAAAATACATTAAAAGCTAGAAAGTAAAAAGCATTGTCATTTGTTAAGAAAGAATGCAAGTATTATTTATCCAATGGGGTTATCAGATGTCCTACTATCTACTATTTTCTTTTGTGTGGCATGTCCTTTCAAGATGTGGGCGATGACGGCTCCCCACAACGTCCTATCCTTTGTAACTTGAAGTAATGTTTGTCTCCTGATTATACCTCTCAGTTTATGCTCTGATAGACATTCACTTCTTTATGTGGTTTGTCCTTTCAGTATGTGAATGATTATGGTTCTCCACAACGTCCTATCCTATGTAGCTTGAAGTAATATTCATTCCCTGACTATCTCTCCCAGTCCATGTTCTGGTAGTCATTCGTTTCTTTTATGTGACTTGTCGCTTTATGATATGGACGATTATGGCTCTCCACAACTTCCTATTCTTTCTAGCTTAAAGTAATGATAGGCCATTAGCTATCCCTGTCAGTCCTTGTTCTATTAGCCACTCATTTCTTTTTGTGACTTGTTGCGTCATGATATGGGTAATCATGGCTCTCCACAACTTCCTATTCTAAGTAATGTTGTGCATAGAAGAGAGACAGAGAAGGATTAGACTCGAGATGGATTAATTTGAAAGGGAAACCATGTAGTTGGTTGTTTGGAATTGAAAGAAAATTGTTTGCGACACCAGTCCCGTTATTTTTCACACAGGCCTCGTATTTACTAAAGATAAGCGCTTAAAATTATTTTCATGAGTCGCTTGCAAAATAATATTTACTTGTAAAGCGACAAATAATCTATAATAATCATTTTATTTCAAACAGCAAGCGGCAGAAAAATTAATAAGCCTGTTCTTAGCGATTCTTTCGGGTAATCTGACCGCAACATGGCGACAGCTGCATGACCAAAGCAAACAAGCAGTTGTCCACTCGTAGTGCAGATGGTAACCAATAGCCGGATGAGAGTGACCACTTATCATACAGGAAATGATGTCCCTCCCTAAAAGTGTTGGCGATCTCTAAGTGTTTCCCGTGGCATTGCGACCTTTGCAAGAAGCAAACAGCTCAATATCTACCGGCGTAAAAGCGTGTGAACCTCGCCTTATTAAACATTTAGAACTGGATTCACATTCCAGAATCAGCGTTTTTTTTTTAATCACAGAAGCATTCAGGGGTCAACTGATTTGATTAAAAAAAAAAAACATACTGTAATTATGCTTGTATAATGTCGACTTTTGCATAATACGCATGCGTAGTGTAACAGCTGTTCGGAAAGAGAAATCGGTCGTCCGAGTTCATTATATTCACTTTTGCAGCAATACCCTTGGGAAAGACATGAATCCAACTACAATCCCCTAACTATGGGTTAAATAACAGGGAAGATTGGTCTATCTATCTATGGTTGGCACCAGAGTATGAGAAGGACAATTTTGACAGTAGCCTCGGAGATTAAACGTCGCATTTCGAATTTGGTTGCACAGTAACTGATAGTATATTTTTAAAAATCATTTCACCGTAAGCAAGGTAATAAAGCCACTAAGACGCAAGAATATGAGAAAAAATACTAGAACAAGAATTACGAAGACAGAAAATAATGGTTGACATTGCATTTAAAGATCAAACTTGACTGAGAATCTCCACAAGCGAGAAATACGACAGAAGATACTGTTAGCATAGAACTTACGGTTACATCTAAAAAATGATGTCGTAAAATGATGGGACCTTGCTGCCAATCTAGTACTGCGCTTAAATTCATAACATCTAGTTACCATAGCGGAAAGTTCATCAAAACAGTTACCATGAAATTAATTACAGAAAAAAAGCACAGAGAAGCGACGTTACTGACTGAAGCCAAGATGCCAGGTCAGGACCAATAACATATCAAATTCTTCTTTGGTTTTGATTAAGAATCTCTAAGTATATAGCAGGACAAACAGACCAGATCTGGTAACAATTGGATAACTCCCG
Organism: Acanthosepion pharaonis; assembly: GCA_903632075.3. NCBI lineage: Eukaryota > Metazoa > Mollusca > Cephalopoda > Sepiida > Sepiidae > Acanthosepion > Acanthosepion pharaonis. The sequence continues at coordinate 1,680,927 of CAHIKZ030002479.1, read as the reverse complement.
CTTGTGACCTTATAACCTTGTGTTTAAGATTAGAAATTATCGAGGACATGGGATTCACATGATATGAAAACAACCCAGTTCTCATGTAAAAAAATAATGTGAAAAGAAATTTGCCAAATTTGCCTCAGATATTTAAACGAAAAGTGGCATCGTGGGACTTAGATGTAAAGGTCTGAAAGAAAATATTGAACATCTACGTTTATCTTCAAGAGGTTCGTCTATGTGCGGCGTCCCTTCAAAATATAAGCGTTTATGGCTCTCCACTACATCCTATAAATTCTAGCTCTTAGCAGTTTTTCTTCCTTTACTAAGGCTATCCCCGTCCCGCCATCCATTCCTCCAAGCTCCTCAGGTAAGTGTCACACTGCCTTCCTCTATCTTTCTCTTGTCTTTAATAGACCTTATGAGGGTTATGTTTTCTAAGTCCTCTTTCCTCGTTATGTCTCCTCCTCAATCTCTTCATAAGGGCTCGTTATATTACTATTAGTTCAGGAGGTTATGCATATTAAAAATAAATTATATATTTACTTATTAAATTATATATTATATATTTTAATATATAATTACATATTAAATAATATATTTAATATATTAAATATTATTATTATTTAATATTTAAATATATTTTAATATATTAAATTTTATTTTAATATATTAAATATTATTAAATCAAATTTAATTTAATTTTATTTAATTGGATTTATTCTTTATTAAATTAAACTTTTATATATTTAATATTAGTATTATTATTATTTAATATTTAAATAATATAATGAATAATATATTAACTATATTAATATATAATTCTATCATATAATCATACAAATATATTATATATATATTATAATATATAATATATAATACATTATATATTTAATAAAGTTCTTGTGCACTTGTAAAGTTGTTGTGGACTCGTGTTTGAGTAAATATTTCTGCTATTTCTGCTGGGATTAATGTTTTTCAGCAATGATCAGAGATGTCATTAATAAAGAAAAGGTGACTCTCGATAGGAATGGGAACTATATTCCCCTTTTTAATCAGAGAAAGCACTTCTCAATCAAGGGAGCTTTACCATTAAGACACGAGAAGCCCTTCAGCAAAGCTTAATAACTCTGTTTAAGAAACGCACACCTCTCAAGACATTTTGAGTCTATATCTGTCTCTTACTCTGTCACCCTCTACCTTGAGTAGCTCTCGGGCTAAGGTGAACATATATATATAGGTATCAGAACTTTTTCGCTAAGAAAGTGAATAGTATGATGAGAGAAATAATGTAAAAATACTTCGCTCTTTCTTAATAATAATATTAAAAATTTAACGATAAATCTTTGTTTTCATTCATTATGGTATGTTGTTTTTCCCGAAAAAATGGTATTATCTATCTATGCCTCTCTGTCTTTGTCTGTCTGTCTATTTCTCTCTCTCTCTCTCTCTCTATATATATATATATATATATATATATGTGTGTGTGTGTGTGTGTGTGTGTGTGTGTGTGTGTGTGTATTATTTTAGTATATTACAACAAAATCATGTAAAAATTGCAGTCGTGTTTCAACGCATAACGATGCGTCTCTTCCCCTTCGTTATGTGTTATGTGTCCAATTGTGTAGTGATCCTTACATGTTTTTGCTGTAATATTCTAAAATAAATAATATTGCTCTACTATGTACTGAGCCATTTTTAAATTAAATGTTACGAACGTTGGAAGTCTATTCTATTCGTTCTCATCTTACCGGTATATATATATATATATATATATATATATATATATATATATATATATATAATATATATATATATTAATAAATATATAAATTATCCTACACCGGTAGCACGATTCGGAGTTTTATACACAACGCAATCTTCACTTACTATTTAAGGCTTATATTTAATAGTTCTGTTATATTACATCAATCACTATTTTAGTAAGACTAACACTTGGGATACTATATATATATATATATATATATATATATATATATATATATATATATACACATATATAATTATTTATTTAAAAAAATGATAACATAAATATGTTATAAAATCACTACAAAAATAGCCATTTTGTTTCAACACTCTCGGTGTCTTATCAAGTGATGATGTTGAATGTAAAATGAATGTAGAAGGGACACACACGCATATATATATATATATATATATATATATATATATATATATATATATATATACGTGTGTGTCCTTCTAAAAAATACAATTATTTTTAAAGTGCAAAACAGATACGAAAAAAAATTTCAAAAGATTCGTGAATCAGATTTTTTTCCAATTCCAGAAAAAAAACAATCCTAATAGTTATTTTAAATTCTTTCAAAATGAAACATTTCACAAAAAAAGAAAATAAAAGAAGGAAATGATTTACTTCCACCAAAAAAAAAAGAAGAGAATTCATTTCACATTGTCAATATTTCTTTTGACAATTTCCATTCGGACATGGGGGAATGGTTCACATTCCTAAATGCGTCGAATGGAACGCGTTTTCGAAATAATTTCCAGCAGAAATGAAAGAAAAGCCAAATATTTCTCTGCGTTGATCTCTTGCAATTTGACATTCTTTCCTGATGACGAGTTTCGAGAACAGCGACTGCGACGTGTTCATGTACACGCAGTTCTTTGACGAATTAAAATCATTGGTCATGATTTGGTTGCACAGTAAATCTATATTATAATAGCACCGATTCTACGTCCGTCATGCTTTCTCTTCGTGTGGCTTTGGGTGGACATATCTAGATCCCTATGTTTGTGTTTTGTGATTTGCGTCATTTAATATACACAAAAGCACACTAATAATTTGACCGGGTCACAAATAAGGCACTGAAATCATATATTCCAATTCCACACAGTCTGGACATCCCTTACCCTGGTATGAGCAAGAAAGTCGATATTTACCCGAGCACCCCGGTTTAACGTGGGTTTCTCCGAGCCCGTATGCCGGGGCAAAAATTCCCCGTAGACACCGTAATAACGGGGTCTAGTTTGTCTACTTCCCTACACAAGACTCTGACATTCGGCATAGCCTCATCTAAGTTCCTCTATACCCGAAGTCAGACAGTTCGATAAGCACTAAAGATATCGTGGCTAAGACTTAATACTAAATCTCCTCAACTCTGCTTAACTCTGCTTATTTACATAAACGGACGATCCCATTCATTATGTCCTATATGACAAAAACTATTCGATAGTAAATTATTTTTTGATTATTTATGTTTTTTAATTTTGAAGTAATATTTTTAGGTCTGTTATTAAATTAAAATATATACGCGTATATATGGTTGTTTGTAGAGATGATTTGTCTCTCTGGTAACAAGGCCTGGATAACAGGAAGATTACAAACCAAAATGTGCTGATTATTGATATCATTATTTGGATCCTTTCTCTAATGGGCAGCATATTGATATCGTTATTAGGATACATTATGCAACGTGCCACCCATTTATATCATTATTAGGATCCCTTATATAATGTGCAGCTGATTGATACGATTATTAGGATCCCTTAGGTAATGTGCAGCTGACTGATATCATTATTAGGATCCCTTATGAAATGTACAGCTGATTGATACCATTATTGGGACCCCTTACATAATGTACGATTGATACGATTATTAGGATCCCTGATGTAATGTGTAGCTGATTGATATCATTATTAGGATCCCTTATGTAATGTGAAGTTCACTGATGAAGAGAAATAAATTTGGTTCATTTTGATACCAGTTTCATTATTCTATCTTGTCTGAAACTTGTTTTTATAGAATTGGAGACCTTAATTATCAATCAACCTTCGTCATATTGAAAAGAAATAAATTGACTTTATTTTGATATCAGTTTCATTATTCTGTTTGATTTATAACTTTCTTCATGGAATTAGAGATCTTTCTTATCAATCAGCCCTCGTGAGGCATTCATGTATCACTGATACAATGTCAAAATATGTTTATTTAAGAGCTAAAATATGTCAGTACTGTTAAATAATTAAGTTGCAAGTCTTATTCATTTTGCCTTTGTCGGTTTTCCATAGTTTATGTACGTCCCAGGCAAAGTATCCATCACTGGCTTGACTCATATGACCTGCTAATCAAACTTAGACATAACAATTCTGTTGTTTTGATAGAAGAGGAATGGGTTATGAGGAAAATTTAATTCTCTTTCAATGTTGCTTTATGGTTAACCATAAACCACTGTAGCAAATAGCTGAATTCAGAACTCAATGAAAAGTTGTCCAGTGAAATCTGACACAACTGGACATTGGCCATTGCTGATAAACTATGCGAAATGGTCGACATTGAATACGTTTTATTTTATTTTTAATAATGTTCACCTAATAGGAACAAGAGCCCCTCGAGTTAGAGGGTTACTGTGTGAAGTTGCTAAAGATTAACTTAAGAAACGACAAGGGCTAAGTGTACAGAGCTGAAGGAACAGGAAAACTAATCCTAAACAGTAAACAAAAGATACGACTCCTGTTCAAAAGACCGGCGGATTCTGTGAACTGAACAATAAATAAAGCTGGGTTTGACACTTTTGCGATTATCAGGGTTAAAAACTCATATCCATACAACTGAATATGTTAGCTCTATCACTGTTATGGAACACTTTCCACTAAGTACTGCGCATGTAAAGTAATATATATATATATATATATATATATATATATATATATATATATATATATATAGAGAGAGAGAGAGAGAGAGAGAGAGAGATTGATAATATTAGTGGAAAATATACATACATATGCAAAATATATATAAAAAAATACCCATACATGTATATTTTCAGAAAAAAAAATTTTTCCAAGAGGAAGAATCCAGGTAGAACTCAATGTCTAGGACAGAGTAAGGATATAATAAAAAGGCTTAAACACTAATATTCCATGGTCATAATTTATTCCATTGGAATCGTAAATACGATCCAAATCATCAGACATACAAATTCAAAATGAAAACAGAAAAAACAACTCCGGAAATCAAAACAGAATTTAGAGGAAGTGTAAGTATGAGGAGGAGGGAGATGAAACCTTAACAGAGAGAATTTTAGGTCTGATGATTTGGATCGTATTTACGATTCCAATGGAATAAATTATGACCATGGAATATTAGTGTTTAAGCCTCTTTTATTATATATATATATATATATATATATATATATATATATATATATATATATATATATATATATATTTTGGTGTAAGTAAAACAATGCTAAAAGCAAGATAAGTATGTTAAGTATATATTAATACCCCACATCAACAATAAGACTCGGAGTTTAATGCATCACGCAATTGTCAGGTACTGAGAGGCTCATTACAGTCTAGTGTCGGCGTGGGTTATTATATATATATATATATATATATATATATATATATATATATATATATACGAGAACGTAGTCAAAGCACGCCCGATCAACGACCTGTTTCTCCTGCAAAAAGTGGCACAGTTTTTCGAATTCTGTAATTTCTTTAATAATATTTCTCAAATGTTCCGGCTGGTAGACAAAATGAAATAACGTTTAAAATAAGCAAATAGTTTACTCAAATATGGATATCCACTAAAAATAATGCTTACAGTAATATATATATATATATATATATATATATATATATGATTATTTGGGATTTCTTCTAATATTCTGACTTTCTTTCCACATTTTATGGTTATAGACACGCGTACAGTTTAAATATTTTTGGTTAAATATCTTGTTGACTTATCACGGCATAATTCTGCCGAAGTTGAAGCAGGTCAGTTGAAATGTATTTACGTTATTGTTCCATACAAAGCGCAAGAGCCACTCAAAATAGAGTTGGCTGATTAGTTTTGTTTAGCTGCATATCAACCTCTATTTGTCACGCAAGGCCGAAATTTAAATATTTTGTACGCAATTTTTTGTCGGGGTTACAAAATAATCTTGATACTAATTGACCCATATCTGGGGTAAGGAGAGAAGGAGTACCTTTCTCAATGGCATTTATAAGTGAATATAACGAACCCAACTGGAAATGGAACTCGGCTGTCCGAGTTGTTATCCATTACGCCAGTCGCACATACAAGCTTACAGCACTTGGTATTCCCAAGCGGTCACCCATCTAACTACTGACCAGGCTCGACGGTACTTAACTTCAGTGTTTTAGCGTGATATGGACGTAAGCCCTTTAGACCAGTCGTATAACTAAGCTTACAGCACTTGGTATTCCCAAGTGGTCACCCATCTTGCTACTGACCAGGATAGACGTTGCTTAACTTCAGTGTTTCAATAAACTAAAGCCAATGGGAAAACGGGACGACTTTGGAGCCAAAGAAATGCTATATACTTGGTTCCAATACAAAGTTAATGGATATTTCTATTTTGTCATTTATAAGAGCTTCACTTCTATATAATAAATGCAAATGTCAGTGTGTCACTGTGTCATACCTTTTCAATTAAAGGGACACAACTGTCTAACTTTCAATAGCTCATGTTACAGAAATTTTTGATTTGTACAGGGTGAACCTTTATATAAAAAAACAATTAAATAAATAACAATAATAAATATGACTGCAGGCCGTTACTTTAAGCAGTAAGGGGGTACAAATGAAAAGATCTTAAATTGATAATTTTTTTCCATTTAACTGAAAACGACATTAAACACTTCTATCTTCTTTCTTTCTTTTATTTTCTTACTGAAACCAAGTGGTGTCTCTTCCCTGCATTCGACGAGACTAAAGCAGAATAGTCCATTATTTATTAGATATTGGCAGGACGTAATGGTTGCGCTAACAATGGAATTGAGAGACAAGTACAGTTATTGTATTAGATGATACTGTAAGAAAAGCTACGTGATGATAAATGAGTCCTTCTTAACGTAGATCTTAACAAGGTATTTGAACAGGCATGCTAATCTCAAATTACGCACCGTTAACCACTGCGCTAAGCTGAGTAAAGTCCGTCGTCATTGTATTCATTTTTATTTGTGTTTTGAAATGAGCAAATAAGAATCTAAAAATAGCTTTTGAGTTCTGTCTCGTTTTGCGCGTGTCTTATATTCCAAAGCCAGTTTCATTTTTTGAAGGCTGAGTTGATTTTATGTTTTTTTTTGTCACGTTTTTTTGCACCCGAGTGGCATTCAACGCGAACAAAAGGGCCGCCACTTCTCACCCACCCTTCACGTCTCCTCAAAAGACGAGACTTAATGAACAGCAACAGAAACCAAGACGTTGGTGACATCAGGAACAATCAAAGCTTCAATGATTGTAAAATTAAAAACCCAAGAAAATGAAGTGGTTGGAACACGTGGCGTGTAACATGACATCTTACTGCATTTCATATAAAGTACTGGGTTAGTATAAAAGAGCGTAGCTTTTATTCAAATAGGTGGCGTTTGAGCAGATTTGAATAATTTTAATCATTATCTTCTGTCTTAAATCCTATTTTGTTATTCCTCATTCTATATAAAGTGTTCGTTTTCTCATATTCTCTTCCACTTAATCACGCATTAATATTGCTATTACCTTGCCTGGGATAAAATGATTTAAAAAGAAATCTCCATCACTGTGGCAGATACAGATCAACACTTTTCTAGCTTCATTGATTGATTGTGTGATATAAGAAGAAAATACTGACACCGAGGTTCGAGCGTAACACTCTAGATTTATGTTTTCCGCCAGATGTATAATAGCGGTGTCAATATTTATATATACTATACTATTTTATATATATATATATATATATATATTAAGACATTTTTGTTTATACATTCTTTTTATAGATACAAATATTTAAGTAAATGCTCTGTTTATAATAAACAGTATTAAACAACATTTACCGGCCTGAATGTCCGAGAAATTTTCACAGGAAATATTCGTCCTCCGCCAGGATTCGAAACTGTATCCTATACGGAACCGTCATTTAGCTTGACGTGCCTGGACCGATTTGGCTACAGAGGAGCGTTCGGTTAGCAAGGTTGAATATTTTCTATGAAAATTTCTCGGACATTCAGGCCGGTAAATGTTGTTTAATACTGTTTATTATAAACAGAGCATTTACTTAAATATTTGTATTTATAAAAAGAATGTATAAACATAAAAAATGTCTTAAAATAATTGTTTCATAATATATATATATATATATATATATATATATATATATATATATATATATATATAGATATTTATACACACTATACTTCTGACGGTGATTATTGAGTGACTATTGAGTGGAACTATCCAGTCGAATTAGTGTGAATTATTGCGCGCCGATAATTTGGGTTTTGATTTAGGATTTACCTGACGTTAAGCCGAGCCGCGCTACTAACATTGAAATGGTTAATTATATTTGGTTGACTTTTAGACCTTTGTTCTTGTTAAGTATTTATTTGAGGTTGTAATCAAATACTGTTTTATCTTAACAGTGAAGTCTTGAGATATACTGAATTATTAACGGCCACCGTACGTCACAAAAGATTGAATTTTTTACGACTTATCAACCTTTTTCAGGTTATTTAAAACCAGGGCATATTTTGGGCTTACAAGAATTTTTTTGAGATGATCATGATTTACGGATACAAATGCTACTAATTAACCCAATGAAAGGGGGAGAAGAGAAGTATTCATACTTTTCCCAAGGGCATTTGCGCGTAAATGAATATAATAAAACAGACTAGAATTGGAACTCGACTCTCTAATCTTCAATTCTGAGCCACCCGCACATCCAAATTTACAGCATCTAACATTTCCAAACGGTCACCAATTGTCCTAGCTATTGTCCTGGTTCGACGTTGCTTAATTTCGGTGATCATACGAGAATTTGTGTTTCAGCGTGACATGGCACTTTTCGATCTTCGAGCCTGAGTAAAAATTTGTACTCAGAGCATATGAGAAAAATCAATAAGGAGAAGGGACAATAAAAAATTTAAAAAAATAACAAAAGAAAAGATAACGATTGATATTGCATTTAAATTTTTGAAGATCAATATTGAATGGAAAGCAAGAAACCGGAAATGAGTTCCACAAGCGAGAAGTACGAGAGAAGAAACTGTTAGCATAGAACTGTTACATCTAGCCATTTCAACTGTAAAATGAAGCGACCTACCTGCCAATCTAGTACTGCGCTTAAATTCATAAAGTCTAGGTCCATAGAGAAAACCGTTATTTATTTTGAAAGATAAAACAATGTGGCACAAGGTCAAAGGGAGGGATAGGGAAAGACTGGTCTTCAATCTGTCTTATCTTAAACTTAGCTCTCGACAGTTACTGACCCGAACATACTACAGTATTCCTTGCAGCAAAACAACACATTCTTACTTACCATTCTTAGTACAGTCACCATAATGTCTCAAAGTCTCTACAGGGACCTAAATAGTTCCCATATTTACAGTTTGTCTGGGCGGGAGATAAGAATAACAGCTATAGAAAGAAGTTTCTCAGAACAATTACCATGAAAATATTTATAGAAAATCTACAGCTAAGTTACATTACGGCAGTGGGAAAGTGACTGAAGCAGAGATACCAGGTCAGTACCAATAACATTGCAGATTCTTTGTATTATATTAAGAATTTCTAAATAAGTAACATAGATATTAAAAAACTGTATGCTGATTTTCAAGGCAAACAACCATAGACGCAACATCATCAAATTAATGTCCATTCAATGCGTTTGTGTAATTTTAAAACTCGTGTGTTAAAATTTATATAAGTATCTTCGGAATGTATATAACATAAAGGTATAGAAATTTGTTTTCATACGCACAACCATCTGGAAAGACATTCATATGTACATATATTTGATGAAATAGGAAGAAGCTATGGTAGATATTTATATTTCCAGAGTATTGCTGACCTTATAAATGCACAGATGTTATGAATTTTAAAAAGCAGGAAGTTCAGTTTCCTTAAACGGAGGATCTGTCAGCCTGTAATGATTATAGGTTGGCTACCAATGCGAACAAGCTAGCCGCCATGTTGACCGTCAGATTGAGAGGACAACAGACAGACAAGCTGTGAATGAAAGAAAGATAGTCAAAGTAAATGGAAATAGATGCGAATATAAATTTAGTCTAGTGTCGAGAGTAAGATCTTATTGTGTAAGTGCCGGGGGTGCAAGGCGTCGAGTGCACGGTAAAGCTGTTTCTCGTTTATGGTGAAACGAAGTAAATAAATTGTCGCGTCTTAAGTGAACGCCATTTTTTTTTTTTGTTCTATCTTTCAATGCATAATTACCATCGACAAAAGAAAGCAGAGAAAAGAAATACGCGGGAAAATAATGTAGCGTAAATGCGGGATTTGCGTAGTGTGAAACACTGGCACTGGGGAACATGCGATTCTAACAAATAATAACCTGCATATTCATCTATTTAGTTTCGCACGATATTGTACGCACATCCGTAGGGAGTCGCCGATTAAATTCAGCCACAAGCATATATTCTCAGCTAGGGCCGGTTCGTACCCGCTTCCTTGTGACCTTAACTATCTTATCAGCATTTGCTTTTTTTCTACCTACATTTATATACATTACAAATTAAACTAAGCACAAATGACTATTAAATGATGAAACTTTTTTCAAGGATTTTGTAGTCATTCTGGTGATTTTTGTTGTCCAAATTCGTGAATTTATTTTCTCATGCTAAGTCACGATATAAAATTCATTATTTTTTTATCCTTAATGTTGAATGTGTTAAAATTATTGAACTATTTAACAAAATTCTCAATTTAGTTTTAAAAATTACTGCAAACATTGTTAATTTATTTAAAATGGAATAATCTATTATGACAGGTCTCTAATTTGTATTTAGATACATTGCATCTATTTTCAATTTTTCTAGATCAATTGTTCACCAATATTGCATATGATCCATTATTGTACATAAGTGGGTTACAATAAAATTTGTATTTTATATGAATACTACCTTATGGAAATTGAGATATAGTAAAGTGGGGTCTGTATTATAGACACGGAGGACACAAAACATTTGCACCGGCTCTGTTCTCACCGCCAACAATGCAAACTAAAATATTAAAACGTTAAATAGATCAATGTTTTAATATTTTAATTATGTCGAACTATCATTCTCATTGCTCTAGATGTTATTATAGACACGAAGTTTCGATCAAGTACATTCTAGCCATCATCAGGTGTCCATTGTTTAACTGATATGGGATATCAGTTGATTATTATATCATTTATTTTATTTGTGGTCACAATAAAACACAAACTTATAGAAAGCCATGCTAACACACCATAACAAATATCGAATCCATATGACACTGAATATAAATAATGACTACCACACGTATTTTCATACTAGATGCTGTTATCAGAGTGCCGCTCAGATGCCATTTTTAACAAGAAAAAACATATGGGTTACTGGAGGGAAGGCTCACCTTCTACTGTCATATCAACGACGTACGCCTATGACATCTTAATGTAATAAGAAGTATTAGTTTATGAGCGGCCCTCGTATATTGAGGTGATCATGTGAGTTATTTTTGATAGATTTACGTGCATTGATACTACAAAACAGACATGTGTCTGTAGCTGTCGGATATATCGACTATACGTTACACAAATGATGTTGGAGGAGCATTTGTATAACACCGGAGATATTGTTTAAGTTCATTGTTATAGACGTACTGACAGTGTATTAACGAGACAATCACGCGCTCTCAGACAGAAAATAACATTCCCAAATGAAAATGAAAATAATAAAAACCTTACTTCAAAATGCCGTCGAGTGAATTAATAATTAACAAGATACAAAAGGAAGAATATTTATTCACAATGCGATTAAAATCAGTACAAGGCCACCGCAGATTGTTATTTGGAGAAGTTGTAAGCAAAACTTGTCTAGCATTAAATTTATGTTTACCCTGCACCTTTTTGTGATAAGAACAGCTTATTTTACAAAATTTAGTCTGTAACAAGTGAAGTAGATTGCAATAACCGAAGAACTGGAATAAAAACAATATATTAATCCATACACATATTGTTTAATCAGTATCACCCCATGCAAGGCAGTAAAGCCACTAAGACACAAGGGGTTACTTGGTGTGGAAGAATTAGGAACAGAAACATTAATAATGAGCGGGAAGAGAAAAAAGTAATCAGGAGGACAGTAGATAGCGATTGAGATTGCATTTAAATTTTTGCAGATCAAAGTTGGCTGGAAAGCGTGGAGCCAGAAGGGAGTTCCACAAGCGGGAAAAGAAACTGTTAACATAGAACTTACGGTTACATCTAGCCAGGCCAATTATAAATTGATGAGAGCTTGGCTCCGGTCTAGTACAACGCTTAAATTCATAAAGTCTAGGTACCTAAGCTAAGAGCTCATCCGAACAATTAACTTACAGCGATGGGAAACCTAGTTGCCAGATCAGGACCAATAATATTGCTGATTCTTCGAATGAAAGACATAGTTATGTATACATACATTTTTAAAAACAAAAGGAAAACTTATCTTAGCCGATGCATTTCGTCCTTCGAAACCTCGATAAAGTCCATCAGAGATAGGTTTCTCTTTGTCTTTATTCTTATTGTCCTTCTCATATATATATATATATATATATATATATATATATATATGTGTGTGTGTGTGTGTGTGTGTGTGTGTGTGTGTGTGTGTGTGTGTGTGTGTGTCTATTTTATAATAACCCTTTTTAGTTCTCTAATCAGTTTCTTGATGAAATTCATCAAGGAAGACGCCGTAGTTTTTTCCTACCCAGGTACTTTCGATCTCCTGCGAGATCATCTTCAGAAGTGAATTAACAATACAATTCGTAACGAGATCGAAAGTCCTTGGGTTAACAAAAAATACGGTGCCTTCCTTGATGAATTTCAACTTAACATCAAGATAATTAGAGAACTAGAAAGCATTATTATATAAATAAAACGACGTAATATATCTTTATTATTTAATGAAACATGTTGGAATGAAGATATGCTACACACACACACACACACACACACACACACACACACATATATATATATATATATATATATATAGTCGGCCATATCTGCGTGAATGTGTTTAATAAGCGGTAAGATATGTAATATTCCTGAAAAGGAAATCGTCGTGAAAAACATTGCATAAAAAAAAATCGATTACATAAACGCATCTTTAATATGCAACTAACAAATACATTGATATTCAAATATTGCACCCTGCAGCAACACATGTTTCCTCCACGATCGATTGACGTACACACATACACAGTGAGAGACAAGCGACTGTGTCAGTAATGCCATCCGACAAGCTATGCTAAAAATAAACTGTGTTCATGATTACCACTGCGACCGGGGGTTGATAACAAAAAGGAAAGTGAAGGAACTCTTAGACAACACGTCAGAGTGGAAAATCAGAAAGAAATGATAAGCTATGAAGTTTAAAAAGACCGAATATCTATCGTCCGTCACAATATACCATCCTGCGGTCTGGGTATCTCAGGTGTCTTAGGTAAGTTATGCGCATGGATAACTCTAGAATTCCCAAACAGATACTGTATGGGGAACTGTCTGAGGGCGCGCATAACGTTAGACGACCCAAGCTTCGATTCAAGGACCAGTGTAAAACGTTCATGATGGAACTTGGATGCGGTTGTCCGGGATCGAATCGGGTGTTGAATTGCTGTTTTCGCGGGAGCAAAGAACTATGAAGAGAATAAGAGTCCAAAGCGCCGTAGAGGCTAGACAAAGACACAAATGCCCCACGGTGGATGATCCCACAGTATTCTGTGGTCGTTGTCAAAAACCGTACCGATCGCGCATTGGTTGTTTTAGCCATGACCGGCGCTGTGTTTCTTATTTTCCGCGGCCGACCTTCGCCATCGACGAAAAAGACCGTATATATGTCATCAGTAAAAGAGCGTCCCAGAGTCCATGTAGGTGACAATTTATTTTCCACCTTTCAATTCCTCTAATTTTACAAGAGCCAGATCAGGCCGAAAATGGAGTACTGTTGTCATATTTGAGAGGGAGCTGCCCAGTTCTCACTTTCCAGTCTTGATAGAGTTCAAAAAACGTCTCTTAGTCCTTGCTGGAAAAGAAATATTTCCCAGTCTCCAACCTCTCTCTCTCTCTCACACACAGGCGTATTGTGGCGAACCTCTCACTGCTCTATTGCTACTACCATGTAAAATGCTTGGACGAACAAGATTGCTTGGTTCCACTATGTATAACCTTCACGGTTAGGACCCGCCATGTCACTTACATTGTAACAAACCACCCACATTCCCTCTGTATTGCATCGGTGATTAAGTTCCACTCGGACAGCTTCTTCCCGCGAACCACTGATCTATGGAACCGACTCCCAAGAGGATGTTTTCCCGATCACGACTATCACTTAACCTATTCAAGTCTAGTTAACCGTTTTCTTCCCATTCTATTCATAAACTAACTCTTAACGTAAAACCCTCTACCTTGAGTGCCCCCCGGGCCTTGTACAGGGTGGATCTCATTGTAAAAGAAAAAAAAATAGTGAGATACGTATTAGTGACGTTAAAATCAAAATTGTATAGAAATTTGGTTATCTGAGTAACATTGTAACAGACAACGAAAAAGGTGACACTGAAGATCTGTTGTATTCCGTGTCACCACTGGCTTCAGCCTTGCAGACCCCAACGTCACTGTATGAACGAAAGAATGTTTCTTTTCCTTATTCGTTTTATTATACGAGAGGGATAGACGTGGTAGCGTCGATTCTAGGAGGCAGCGGCAGAAAGAGATTCAGGAGATCGCCTGCGCAGCCGTTGGCTTAGCATTCCGCCACGTGCAGCCTTAGCCGGTCTGTAGAATCTTGGTGGGGAAAGTGCGTCGCCGCTTCAAAATTCATGCGGCCCTCTGACGACTTCGTGTCGTTTTTGGTTTTATACCGACAAAGGTAATAATCGCTCACAGTCAATATTTCACACCCACAATGTAATCTGACCAATCACGCGCCCTCTTGGCTTCTGCCCCACTTTCTGTAATAATCCGAAGCAGAAAATAAGCTAAATCGTTAGGAAAATAAGCGTACAAACTGCTATGAAATATTAATCTTCTATGACAGTGAATTCTTCACAGATGAAGAAGAGACTTGAATCGATAGCTATGGCTCTACCACTGAATGCCCAGAACATCATAGACTGAATATATGATCAACGAGGAAGCATTAAGGAAAATAAGAACTACAAGGATACTTATACTTACAATCAGAACGAAACAGCTGAAATCTATGAAACACTTAATGAGGAGAGATGACCTCGAAATTGTAGTATTTCAATTCTGGGACGAGTAATTGTCAATGGCAATTACTTGTCCCAGAATTGAAATACTACAGAGCCTTGCTAGGTTACTCAGCTCTTAGCTGTTATCGAACTTTTTGCCTTCGGTCAGAGAAGAACCCGAACGAGGCTATGCCGGAGAGCAGAGTCTCGTCCGGGGAGGTAGACAGAACCGATCCCGTTTATGCGGGGTCTACGGGGATTTTTTGGCCGAGCCTACGGGCTCAGATTTCCCTATATTAAATTCGGCCTTGTGCCACATCCCACCTCGTGGGGAGACTGGTAAATATTTCTATCTGGAATCTGTTAAATATAACTCAGACTTACGCGAGAACTACCGACCTTCCAATAGTAGCAGTCACTAGTGGATTGACTTGTGATGACCTTATGCATAACTGTTGTGGTAGGATCCACCTAATTTGCATAGTGGAGTACCGACCATATAAATATTGTTGGTACCGGGAAGAGACAGGAAGGAATCAAGAGATTCAATCCAGAGACTCTGCCCGACTGCGACTAAGTCAACCCATTCTCCAGGAACGGTCTTCCCAGGAATATACAAAAGACTATATGTAAATATTTTGTACACTTTCTTGTTTCAATACATTTTGTTCTAAGTACATTTTGTGTTGCATTATTATTCCATGCATTAGTCAAGTTTCAACAATAACTGTTACCTTTATTCTTATTGTACTGGTTTTTACAATAAACCTTTACTTACTTTATCCACCTTGTTTTTCAAATATATATTCCTATTAGCACGGAATATAACAAAACATTATTGGCTTGGTTTGAGAATCATACAAGCCGGCCTTTGCACCACTGAATTGGCTGATGTGTGTGTGTGTCATATTTTTAATTCCAATGATCGTAAATTTCAAATCATTTCTTCAGGTCGTATAAACTAAAAATAGTTAATTCTAAGAAAATATCGCGTATCTATTTCCGTGCCATTGATAAACATATATATCAATTTTCTTTCTCTGTTTAAGGATAAATGAAACGAATTGAATTGAGAGATCGATTAGAAAGTCGATCGATTAGTCGGTTGATTGCTACCAAACCGGATATAGATTGCTACATTCAGTATTTACACCTTAACTACGCCGATTTAAAAATGATTTCCAAATAAATAAGTGTAAATAATTTTGTTTTTGATTGAAGAGAAAAAAGTGTTCTGACAAAAGGAAAGATAATCGTATGTTTATGTATTTGTTGCAATGATGAATTCAATACGAGGAAATTCCAACAATGTATGCATGCAAATTACGAAAGTGTACACTTTCAAATCTCGAAAGTGTACATATTCTACGCAAATCCTGAAAGTGTATATACGCAAATCTCAAATGTTTATATATGCAAATCCCGAAAGTGTATATCTTCGATTTATATCCCAAAAGGGTATATACCCTATGCAAAGCACATCTTCTAACCTGAAGAAGCCGAACGCAGCAGACGTTATTCGGTGAAACGCGTCGTTTATAGCTTTCCACACTTTGTCTCATTATCTTCACTTTTGTATACATCCGACAAGCACACACACATACACACGCGCGCAATTATAGATAGATAGATAGATAGATAGATATCGTTAAATATTACAAATAGTATATTGTGTTTTTTTTTAAATTTTTCTTGTGTTCTTGCAATTTATTTAGAATTGTATGTGTAGAGAAATTATCGACAGTGTTTGTATTCCAGGAGGCTTTCTGTTAATACAGGGTGCGGTAGAAATACCTCCCACATAAGGGTCAGAACAGTAGTAGTTTATGTCTTCATCTAGCCAATGTCTTACCATTATATATATATATATATATATATATATATATATATATATATATATATATATATATATATGGTTGGATAGATGTGAGTTTGTAAACAACCAACTATGTTAGCTCTATCTCTGATATTGAGCGCTTTCTAATAAGTACCATATATATAATATATAAATAATTATACATATATATATATTTATTTATATTTATATACACTTTTCACACACACACACACACACACACACACACACACACACACACACACACACACACACACATATATATATATATATATATATATATATATATAGTCAAACCTAGAGTCTGCTCTACTTTTGTTCTGAGTACTTTTTTTAGTTAGTTGATTACTCGTATCAGGGTTTTATTCTTTCGGCTTTGGACCTGTATCCTGTACGATTATTTTCAACAGACGTTCATGTTCCTAGTTCTTTCTTTTTTTTAAACCTTTTTTCCTTCGAAATTGATTTGATCGAGAAACTGAAGGTTTTCCGAGACGAGTGTAGTTACCTATATATATATATATATATATATATATATATATATATATATATATATATATATATGTGTGTGTGTGTGTATTTCTGCTGCACCCTCTAGATTCGCCATTTTCAAAACGATGGGTTAATTTTAGTCGTACCAGTAAGATCAATTACGTTAATATGGCGCCTACTTTATTTTTCATAAGTTGTGATCGTTTTGGTTAAACTTTCACATCAGACGCCATTCTGCACATTGCCGCTCAGCTGTTCACTGTTGTAAGGCAAAAAAACAAAACAGTTATGGTTTATTGTCAAGAAAGTAGGAAGCCATTTGTGTGTATAGATGAGGGAGATAACGGTTAACCCTAGCCTTGAAAAGTTTAAGTCTGTAGTGATCGAGGAAACAACCTCTTAGGAGTCGGTTCCACATGGCTGTGGTTGGCAGGAAGAAGCTGTTCGAGTGGAACTTACTTCTCACCAATGAAATACCGAGGGAGGGTGTGTGGTTTGCTACAATGTAAGTGGCATGGCGTGTTCTTGTCGTGAATGTTTGCCTCGGCGGGACCAGGGAATGGAGTTCGTTCGAGCATTTTCCGTAGAAGTCGCAGTACAGCTGCGAGAGGACTGCCACATGGGAGAGAGGTTGAAGGGTGGAGAATAATTCGTCACCCACAAGGGCTCGGAGACGCTTTTAAACTCTATCAAAGCTGGAAAGTGAGATGCTGGCAGATCCTATCCAAATATGACAACATTACTCCATGTTGTCACTAATAAAATAGGAAGCACTATTTTCAGAGTGTATAATGGACGCTGGTAGAGTGTACTTCATAAGAAAAATTACACGAGTGGACATGTATGAATTCATGTAATTAAACGTATTTAAGTGGTTGCGTGTGTTTTAA
>CAHIKZ030002479.1:1560000-1657500 GCA_903632075.3 Acanthosepion pharaonis | reverse complement strand
CAGCTCTTTTGAAGAGGAGGTTTATCCCTTGTTTCCTTTATAGGATTGGGTTTCCGGATCACTCGATGAATATTATGATCCTTGTTTTTTAAAATTATAAACTGTATTAAGTCTTCCTTAAATACGGAAGTACTTTCGACTGTACATTCAGTCATCTTCAAGCATGGAAATTATTTTGTTTTTGGTAAAATTCAGGTAGCATCCGAGACAAAAAATTAATGCGAATCGAAATGTTTTTTTGTTTTGTTTTGTTTTGTGTGTGTGTGTGTGTGTGTGTGTGTGTGTGTGTGTGTGTGTTATTGATAACGGATACAAACATGTGGAACGTTCAGTTGGAACGCCAAAGTTGATTTTTTTTTAAATTTAAGTGAGTGCGTTTTTTTTTTTCTAATATGGCAATTTGAGAATTTTTTGTTGTAGTCAATGTGGCATGAACTAAATAGTTCAATAAATAGAGTAATGTCTCAGTTGTTATCTAGAAAATCAAATATGTGGTTCAGTTCAATTTATATTACAAGGAATCATTCATACAAAAAGTAGATTAGTAAAGTTAATGATATAAAATGGCGAAGGCCCTTGGCTAACACAATTTTAAAGATGCATTAACCTACCAGTCACTCGATATATCCAAATAAGAGAAAGAACAGAGGAAGTAAAATTCCAAAGTTCGTAGCATTTACTTTTAACAAAGTGCTCAATACAAAGTAGAGCAATACATTATTATTATTATTATTATTATTATTAAAAAGATTATAATAAAAACATATTTGAATCGCTACACAAAATCTTTCATGTTTCAAAGCATTGAAAAATGAAAGATTTGTGTAGCTATTTCAACATGTTTTTATTATAATCTTTTATAATAATAATAATTATACATACATATATATATATGTATTATAATAATTATATATATATACATATATATATATTATAATAATTATATATATATATATGTGTGTGTGTGTGTGTGTGTGTGTGTGTGTGTGTGTGTGTGTGTGAAGGAAAGGAACTCGTGGAGTGCCATCAATGCCTGAGTCCTGAAGGGACACTACGCTTAAGAAGGAAAATGAGATGATGGTTGCTTACAAGGATATTATGGTAATTCTTTCTTGTTAATTTATTTTATTTCTTCACTGGGACAATTACCACTATGCTACCGACATCTCAAAACAAATACATTTAAACATAAAAAAACAAAAAACAGAAGTTACAGATATTTATTCCGAAGTGTAACAAAGGTAGTGTTGGTGTTCACGGGAGGTTAGATATTCTGTTAACGCCTTTCAAGGCTTAACAAACAAACTGAGAGCTTCAAAAAAAAAAACTTTAAAAGCTGCTTTTCAATCAGCTGATCTGTTACAATCAAGCTGCCGGTATATCCTTCTGGGTACATACATACAACCATTTGCTGAACAATTTACTTACTTTATTAAAAAAGAAAAGAAATAACTTGCTGTAACAATCAGGCTTCTGAATAATAAACGTTATTTTAAAAACATCTTTTTCAAATAATTTTGGGGTAGAATTATGTTTATTTTAGAGTGCGTGGGCACACACATAACCATGCACTTGATAACCTTATCAGTAAAATAAAAATAAAAAAATAAACAAATGTCTACAACAAAGAATTCTAAGCTGTATGATAGATCAATCAGTTAAATGCCATATGTGATACACATTTGGACGATCGTGTCTTTTACGATTCCTAACTGACTAGGCCTTGTCGCATTAGATTGTTGTTTTCTATTTTTTATAGACTGCTTACCAACCAAGGCTAGTCAACCCATAGGGGAGAAGGAATGGATTAATATCTTTCCAAACGATATTTGAGCATAAGTCAATGTAAGGAACGCGACTAGAATTCGATATTCGGCTCCTCAATTTCCCATTCCGAGCCGATAACCATTAGACCACAACGCAAATACGATGATAGACACACGTTAAAAAGCTGACATGCTTTTTTGCCGGAACATTTTGACCATGGTGCTAAAATAAATATAAAACGTAACTCCACATGTATAATACGCATTTTTTTTCTAAAAAATCAAAATCAAAATTAGGATTGCGTATTATGCAAAGCTAAAAAAATGTCTTTAAAAAAATGCAGTTTCATAGGTCGATTTCAGTTGCGAAATGACTATTCACCACAAACATACGACAATTTGACACAAATATTCGACGATTGCGACCCCATAATGATGTCAAATACAATCATATGTACCTAACAACACTTACAAATGTAAAATAAAATAAGAATTATCATAACACTGGAATAATATTATTCTATGTTTAAAACTATTTTTAATAACGCTGGCCGTAATGAAATTGGGGAGGGTGCGTATTATGCGTGAGCATAAGCATTTTCTCATACCTTCGGCAAAATTTTAGGGGTGCGTATTATGGATGAAGGCGTATTATACATGGGGAATTACGGTAATCATTAACTACAAGTCATGGAGATGTTGATTCTATGAATATATTGCATAGAGGTGTCCATTCGCCTTGCAGGTTTCTGTTTATGAAATAACTGGTATGAATTTGAACATAACAAAACTAATTTTCGAAATAATTTTCTGTAAAAACCAATTGAAACATAAATTTAAACCAACAAAAAATAATGAATTTAATTTTAATCGGATTTTATAATGGCTCGGTGTTCTGTGCATGCGTAAATATTAAAAAAAGAAAAAAGAAAAGAAAAAGTTTTTACGTCATGTAACATTTAATTACAAATTAAATTCTGCTTTCTAGATAATTTATTTAGAAAATGTATTCTCTACATTTCGCTATCCAGAAATTATGAGCAGAATTTTGCCTTTTGCACTGTAAACTGTGCCGTTTTCACTGACCAAGGCACTAGATTCGAAGCTACGTGTTTATCAAATGAGCAACATCACGATTTTTTATAAACAGGATTTTTAATTTTAACATGTATTCCCACTTCTCGTAATTTTTCCTTTAAGCACCTCGGCGTGGGGTAATGGATAACGAGACTAGGCTTGATGACCATATCTGTTGAGTAGTGAAATCGATTCACACCATTGAAATTTCGTCATTAAATGACTCAAGAAGGGTTGCGGTGTCATAAAAATTTAACCATCCGACCTCCTCGCGTGTAGACATATCCATATGGGAAACACAAAGTGTCCCCCCCCCATGCGGTTAAATTGCGGTAGAAAACACGCCCCAAATTTAAAATCTACACAAGTGTGCGTGTGTCGGTTCATCGGGATTTTATACCGGCTTACACACAAAAAAAGCCAAATTTACACACAGGCCGGGTTTAAACAGTGAATATAAACATTTCAACACACGTAGGTGCGCACGCGCACAAACACACGATTTTTGCTGAAAGTAATTTTCTAACTTTTTTTATTATTATTAAACATCATATTTAATACGGTATTTTTATACTCTCCCGCATAAATTGTTAAAAAAAAAATATTTTATTCAATTTCTGACTAGATGTAATTGTAACCGTAAATTCTATGCGAACATTTCTCGCACTTTACGCTTGTGGAAATCCCTCCCGGCTCCATGCTTTCCAGCCAATTTTAATCTGCAAAAATTTAAATGCAATGTCAATCGCTATCTACTGTCCTCCTGATTACTCTTTTCTCTTCCCGCTCATTATTAATATTTCTGTTCCTAATTCTTCTACACCCTGTAACCCACTGTGTCTTAGTGGCTTTATTGCCTTTCATGGGGTGATACCGATTAAAAAGAAAATTCTGTATCTGCCATCTTCCTTTCATGTATAGAGCTTACGGCCATATCACGTTGAAAACCGGTTCTCTCACGATCGCCGAAGTTAAGCAACGTCGTGCCTGGTTATTTCCTAGATAGGTGGCCGCTTAGTTACACCACCTTGGATGTGCGGTTGGTGGAATGGAATTGGAAATTGAAGGGCTGGGTTTCAATTCCAGTCGGGTTCGTTATATTCGCCTCTGCGCAAATACCCTCGGGAAAGGTTTGAATCGACCTCTTCTCCTACCCGCTATGGTTTAATTAGTAAGACTTGTGTCAGTAAGTCATAATTATCTCTAAAGATTATCACAATCTAAAAATATCTTCTGGTTTTAAATAAACTTCAAAAAGTTGATAAGCCGTAAAAAATCAAATCGCTCTATCAATTAAATACTATTCCATACAAAATATTCGATTTTTTTTTTCTTTCTAATTTTTATCAAACTCATAAAACTGGTGGCGATTCTACGCGGGGGTGCAGAAGAGGCCAGTGTCCTCTCCCAATTATGGCTGAACCCTCGGTTGCTCCCTCCCAATTATGGCTGACCCCTCGGTTGCTCCCTCCCAATTATGGCTGGCCCCTCGGTTGCCCCCCCACTTTTCTAAGTTTTGTAGAGGAAAAATCAGAGCAGACAAATTACACCATTCTGCTAGTATTGATGTTAGTATAAACCCTTTGATTTTGTTTTGAAGTTAACCTCTCTTGTGGTCCAATAGCTTGAGAGTGGAAAAGAGGGCAAGAATAGATTAGAACTCCACTACTATGAAAAGTTATTTCTTTTAATTTAGTGAAGTAACATACTTATACTAAAACTCATTCCTAAGTTGTGTATATGATAGTGGTGTAGTATGAAAATAAAGACGCTGCTTGAATTTGCCTCTCCCTCCTCCTCCGCAGAAAAATCTCGGTCCCCAAGGCCCCCCCCACCCTTTCAGAGTTACAGAATCGCCACTGCCTCTCTATGCCTACCCAGAATATAGCACGAGGTTATGTTTCAAGAAGTCCTATGAATTGTGTATATGAACCTCAGACCCATTGGCACTTTTCTATCGGGACACCTTAGATATTTGGGATTGGCTCTAACCTTTTCTCTGTTAGTGCAATAGGTTCCCTACTATCTGGGTGGGTGGTGGTCCCTTGTAACTGGTTATGTACTTTTTTTAATTTTTTATTCCGATTAAAAATATAAACCATCCGTTAACCATTGCACTACGGTAGGCCATTAAAAATTGGCATATATTTTCGTGGTAATATTATTTTAAGCAGTAGCGTGTTCGCAAATGATTTTCACAAATCGAAAAGTCTTTATCAATTACAAATCAACAAATTAAATTATTCGAAATGTTTTTCAGATCCTCAAGACGTGTCTATCATGTGTCAATATTTGTTAAACTTAAAAAAATGACACACGCAGAATATGAAAAACCTGTAAAAAAGAAAACGCATATCATCAAGCGAGTCTCTAAGCCGTCTGTATGGCAATTGGTAGACACGCCAATGTGTATTGATGATAATACAACATTAACACATAGAAAACTTCCTATACATATGTTGGTATGTATTAATAAATGCAGCTAATAAACACGTAATAAGCAATTGTAAAAGGCTTATGTTTGAATCATTTGCCTAAACATACCGATGAGCTGTGATACAGCAAAACAGTCTCGTGGATGATTATACATACATAAATACATACATACATATATATATATATATATATATATATATATATATATATATATATATATATGTATGTATGTATGTAACAACAAAAGACAGTACAGTGCCATGTATTCCCACATACGTACAGACAGGACTAACTATACACAGACATTCTACAGACACTCTATACACTATATATGCCTACAGACATACAAACGAAACCATATATATATATATATATATATATATATATATATATATATATATATATATATATATATAGAGAGAGAGAGAGAGAGAGAAGAGAAGAGAGAGGAGAAGTTTATATATATATATATATATATATATATATATATATATATATATATATATATATATATATATATATAAACAATAAAAATATACACGAAAAAACTAGAGTTTTAAAGTGTGCTATAATAATGGCCTGAAGATATGTGACCAGAAGACTTCGCTGAAGCATGAAAGTAAACACTCTCCTCGCTTGGTGTTGACATCAATTTATATATATATATATATATATATATATATATATATATAATATGTGTGTATGTGCGTATGTTTGTTTGTAAATATAGTAAGCCGATGTAAAGAATATTTGTAAGGGAAAGTGAAACATTATTTATTATATATTATTATATTGCTTTTATTGTTATTATTACAATTATTATATATTATTATGATTATTATTTTTAATACTATTATTATTAGGCCAATAAACAAAATAGACAAATGGAAAAACATGTGCAACATTCTCGGACACGCCTGTGTGCTTTGTCAACGTTGAACGTTTACTTAAAATTTATATAGTGATATTTAGATATTTACAAAAAATGTGCTACCAAAATACGTGAGATATTTGATCGATACTTCAGCTCAATGTACACATGTCCAAATAGTATATTTCGAAGAAACCGGTGGAAAAGCAAGTAAATTGGGTACGGGTACCACCGATATTTTTCATTAGGATATTTATACTGTTTAGTAAGCATCTTTGTTAAGAGCAGGGTTTTTTTTTTGTTTTTGTTTTTGTTTTTCTGGCGAACTGATTTGTAAATAGTTCTGACTTTTTGTTTTGTTTTACGTGTTTACAGTCTCACGGCAATGAAAAACAACACCGAGCAGTGTAGTGCCTGAAATCAGATCTACCGAGTTCGATCCTAAGAAGAATGGCCTATTTTCCTAGCACTGTGCCATCCCAGTTAATCTAAGCAAATACCTTTGAATCTACAAGGTACGCATGATTTGTCACATTTTAACTCAACATAAAGAGACATGTGTCCACTCACAGAGGGAGAGACATTCCCAAATATATATATGTTTATAAATATATATATATATATATGTTTATAAATATATATATATATATATGTTTATGTTTATAAATATTCTTGTAGTGGGATTAGCCTTAGTGGGATTATGTTTATAAATATATACATATATATATATATATATATATGTTTATAAACAGGTTTAGAAATTTTGTAAAAGTTGTTATTTAAATAGCTATTTGAAAAATGAAAATAAATACTGGCCAAAACGAAGAACAACTGTATTAAATGTTCATAACTTTGCACAAAGCTTTTCTCAATTTATCCGTACAACTGACAACATTCTAAGAGTAGGTATTTACATAGAATTTTCCTTTATAAACTTATAAATAGTAAATACGTCCTTTATTCATTATGATAAACAGAGACTATAAAATAAATTTTAGTAAATAAATAAATATAACGATGGGTCGCTATAATGCATATGTGTCAGTTACTTTTAACTTTTTTATTACTAGTTATAAATATACACTAGTTAAAAAATGAAATGAAATTACAATGATTACATCAGCCACACGTACGGACATGGGTTATTAAATTTAAACTATATGTTATTTTGGAAACAACAAATATGTTTAAACGTGATGATAAACGCTTTGCTTACAAGTGAGAAAAGAAAATATTTGTTTACTTACAAATGCTTGAAGATAGTATACATCCGTGTAAATTATCGTATTTTTTGTTTTGTTTTTCTCTCATGTGTTTAGGATTTCCTCTTAGCTGTTATGAAATATGAGCCGTAGTCGTTATATGACAGGTGCGAATTCGGTGCTATTTGAATCTTTTTATAAGAATGGCAAGTACTGCCTCGTCAACCTTGTTAAACGCTGGCCTTTTTTTTTTCGACATCAAAGAATACTTTACTCGATTTCTTTCCGTGACGTTTTCCGTGTCAACGTTTCAAGCGATGTTTCCTTTGTTCGTGAATTTTTTGGGGGGTGAATTATAATCCAATATTTATTGGGGTTAAAGAAATCCACTTGTACAAAACAGAAAATCCGGTAATAAGATTAAAAATGATGTATGTGTGTCAGTGTGTGTTCATTTCTTTTCTTTCTTTTTCTTTTTCTATCAGTAAATATTTGCCTTTTTTTTAATATTTTTCTCCGACGTGTTTTTAGTTAAACAGTTTTCTTATTTATAATAATACTCTTTTTTTTCTTCCTGTTTATTTTTCTTTTAACACGGTCTTTAATTTCTACTTTTCGTCCTTACTCATGCTTTTTCAACGTTCATAAACAATAAATAAAAGTAAAACGCTGAAAAGCATGCGTACAACTCGCTTAGTTGGCGCTGTTACAGCTCGATTGTGACTCACAAGAAGAGAGAGCCTCTCTAAAGCACTGTAAAACACTTCTTACACGACACAAAAAAATTCTCTAGTCTTCGAGAAAGATTATATCGACCTTTAGAAATAAAGAAATATATTTAAAAGTTTTTTTTCTGTTTTTTTTTTCTTAAAAAAAGAAAATGTCACAGAAACTCACAATAAATGTATTCCTTTTTATTTTTGTCTCTTCCGAGTTTAAATCATACTCCGTGATAGGTCGCTTTTTAAACAGTTTCAACTTCAACTCAGGTGTGAGACTAAAAGATAGCGTATATTATATAGATAGACAGATACGTCGAAAGACGCTTGAAGCAATCAGCTTATTTAATTTAATCGGTTTTTGACAACACAACAAGCTAAATTCAGTGTGTGCGTTTATCCCTTCCGCCGTGTAGAAAAAAACTAAAAGAAAATTATCTTTTAAATTATTTCTAATGAGCCAGTCAGCAAGCTAATATATATATATAGATATGTATATATATATATATATCAAAACAAAGCTGGCTTTGCTGCTTATAAAAACTAAAACCAAATGAGGTCTGAACACGTAGTAAAGGTGCGTTACGACGAGTGAGCAACGTACACCAACCGGAATAGGAGCGTTGATGTTGTCTCAGTCGCTGCCGTAGCCCGACTGAAGATTTCAGGCAGACGATGAGAACTCCCATATAACGATGGGCGGACAGTGTGGGCTGTGCATGGATGGATTGACTGCTGGGCCGACTTGATTGCGCCTTACTCTCTTTTCCCACCGCCATCCCAACACAGACAGACTAAAACCCATAGCTTGGTTTTCGAACTTTTCATTCATTCATTGTTTCGTTTTAGTCATTTTTTCCTCTCTTTTCTTTCTTTCTATATTTACTAAGCTTAACTTAAACAAGTTGATAGGAAGAGTGTGAACCCGCTAATCTTCTGAGCGGGAAGGGCCTGTGTGCATGAATTTAAAATCAGTATTTGAAATTCTGATTGTTACTTGATCCCGAAAACTGACTTTTGATACGAATAGAAAGATACAACTACAGTGATTTTTTTTTATCATTTCTCATATCCAAAAAAAAAAAAAAAAAAAAAAAAATGCAATTTTAAAAGAAATCCCGATTGTTCTTTTTCTCCTTTGGGACTTTAGTGATTATGTCTCTCCACAACTTCCTATCTTTTGTATCTCTTAATAATTTTTGTTTTTTTATCATCTCTCCTAAACCCTGCCTTACCATCTGTTCCCTCAAGCTCACCCCATAGGTTGTGCGTCGGTTCCCCCTGGACCTCTTAGCTTCAATCTGTCCTGTGAGTATCACATTTTCCAAGCCCTCTTTTCTCATTATGAACCCCAGAAATTTCAACTATCTCTTCTTGGTGTTAATTATAAGTCTTAATTTTTGTTTTCATTGTTTCTAGAATTTCATCGTTACTCACATGTTCGGCCCATAATATTCTCAGTATCCTTCTGTAGAACAACATAAAACTATTTCTGGGGCATCGTAAAATAAATCTGTCTTTTTTTTTCCCTGTCCGATATGTAAATTTTGTTTTTCTTTTCTCTTTCTTCTTTTTTATTAAATTTTTCTTTTTTTTTTATTTCTATCATTTTATGCATTTCTTATTTTTATTTCTTCAACTGTTAAATAGAAGGAAACTATGTAGCAGGAAATGTATTATTATTATTATTATTATTTTCTTTGGTTTCTGGCGTTTACACATTTCTTTCCGGTTCCCGCCCAGGGACCTAAGGTTAGAAATGGCGTCATGACACTTTCCACTGACGAAAAAAAAAAAAAAAATTACATAGATAAAGCCCTCGTAAAGTGTGGGCTGTACTTGTCAGAACAATGTTTTGTATCTCCTTGAGGCATGGACTTCCAGGAATCCCTTCAATTAGTCTACTGCAATCTTTTCCAACCAGTCCTAGGGCTCCAACTACATTGTTATTATTATTATTATTATTATTATTATTATTATTATTATTATTATTATTTCTTTTTTTCTTTCACTTTTTCAACCTTTATTACTTCAATTTTTCTATCTTCTTCTGTTTTGTTTTTCATTCTTTAGTTCCTTTTTTCTTTTTCTGTATTTTTCCTTGAATCCTTTTTTATTTAATTAATTCTTTCTTTTTCATTTATCGTTTTCTTTCCATCTTTTCTTCCTTTAATACTACTTTCTTTTTTCTTTTTAAACTTCCTTCATTTCAATACGGTGGAGCTATGGGTAAATAGCAGGACAGACCGGGTTCTATAGCCTTAGATGGCAGCTGGTTTAACACAGAAAGAAATGGCAACCTACTGCAGGAAAAAATCTGCTTTGGCAATCATGTATTAAAAGATACATGATCGCCTTAGCGTGCATCACGCATGACACATAACTGACTTTTCTGTTTTCATCATTCTTACGTGTTTTTTTTTCATAAACATTCATTAACCATTCATAAACATTCATTAACCATTCATAAACATTCATTAACCATTCATTAACCATTCATAAACATTCATTAACCATTCATAAACATTCATTAACCATTCATTAACCATTCATAAACATTCATTAACCATTCATAAACATTCATTAACCATTCATAAACATTCATTAACCATTCATTATCCATTCATTAACCATTCATAAACATTCATTAACCATTCATTAACCATTCATAAACATTCATTAACCATTCATAAACATTTATTAACCATTTAGAAACATTTATTAACCATTCATAAACATTCACTTACCACCAATTTCTGAACGAAAAAAAGACCAATTCAATATACTGACGTTCTTTTTTTTTCTGAAAAGGTCCATATTTTCCACCCAACAAAGGAATGGTGACACCATGGAAGAATTGTCCCATGCAGACGACAGCATTACTTTGTTCACTTAGTAGGCAAGTGCTAAAGTATTGGAGTCACTTGCTGTCACGTGACCTCCAGTAAAAACTGAAGATTCCAAATAATAATACAATAATAATAATAATATTAAGAAGAAGAAGAAGAAGAAGACAAGTCAAAGTTCATGTAAATATAGAATAATTTGCCAAAGAACCAAAAGAAAGATTTTAAAAATTCCCCATTTTTATGGAAACTATTAAAACTGTCTTGTAAAATTAAAAAAAAAAAGAAAAAAAAAACGACAAAAAAGACAGTTAGAGTGTAGAAGTAGAACAAAAACTATATTCAAACCAAGACATCATTAAAATCAGAAAGAACACGGCTAAAACCTGAGAAGACTTGCTGTCACTTGATTCCTATCAAGGGTCGCCAAATACAACTCATTAAATAATAATCCGTAATGGTATCAATAAAAGTAGCATAATGCTGAAAAAAAAAAAAAACTTTTATTTCATTTTTTTAAATCAATTCAAGGCGACAATACCCCTAAGACGCAAGGTGGGCTATTGTAAGTGAAGGAGAATGAAAAGACTTTAGAAGGAGCCGGAAACCCAGTCCTAAACAAGGAACAAGGGATAAACTTCTATTTCTGGTCAGAAAACCGAGGAGGAGCGTGAACCGGACGATAAGCAAATTTTGCACAACAAATATGTTTTACCATAATCCCTTTTTATCAATGCATTTAATATAAAGGTGATTATTAATCGCATAGCTAGTGAACGTTTCAGAACAAAATTCAGTTCTTAACTTTTTATGTTAGGCAACGATCGATCGTATTCATTTTGATCCCACGTCCGTGTAACATATCTTACTATATTGGCACGTCTTGTTTCAAGTTTAATAAATAAATACACTCCAACATACCGGTGGGGTAGGTAGATTTGCACACAATTCGTCCAGCCATGGAGACGAAGTATAGCAAAAGGATTTACTTTTTTTTATCAGGGAAACTCGAACAGATTTTCTGGTTTATTAGACGCATATCTGTCCATGTTCACCAGGATATAGCTGCAGGAGACTCTACTCCATATGTGGAGATGCTGCATAGTAGGTAGATCCCCAGGAACTAGAGAAAGGGAAGAGAGATGTCTCAGCCCAGTCAAAACAGTTTAACCTGTTTTCTTCCTAAGCAATGAATCCAATCCCGAAGTTAATCGGCTCTTAACAAAAAAGAGGCTGGGAGAGGTGTCTGAGTGTTTGTGTGTGTGTGTATATATATTTGTGTGTGTGTAAATGAGTGCATGTGTTTATGTTTCCGTGTGTGTGAGCGTATATGTATATATGTAAACGTGCGTGAGTGTGTTTGCGTGTGTGTGTGTGTCAGTGTAATTTTGTATGTGTCTGAACTCGCATAGGTAAGAGTGTATGCATCCCAGTGTGTGTGTGTGTGTACAAGTATGGTGTTGTGTATGTGTGCGTGTATTAGTTTATTTGTATGCGTGCAATAGATAGATAGATAGACAGATATATATATATATAGAGAGAGAGAGAAAGAGAGAGGGAGGAAGAGAGACAGAGACTGTGTGTATATGTGTGTCAGCGTATATTTTCGTGCATGTTATTTGTGTATATATCATCTTCGTTTGTGCGTGTTTGTGTGCGTGTGTCTATGTGTGTGTGTGTTTGAGTGTGTGCTTGTATATATGTGAATGTGAACCTTTATGTATGTGTGTTTGTATGCATGTCTTTGTATGTGTGTGTGTTTGCGTGAGAGTGCTTGTATGCATGTGCGTATTTCTATGTGCTTGTGTATGTTTGTATGCGTGCGTGTGTGTTCGTATGCGTTTGTATCTATGTGTGTGTGCATGTGTGTGCATTTGTATATGCGTTTGCTTGTGTGTGCGTTCGTATGTGTGTGTGTGTTTATATGTGTGTGCATGTATTTGTGTGTGTTTCTGTGCGTGTGTATTTGTATGTGCGTGTGTGTATGCTTGTGTGTGCTTATGTGTGTATGTGTATGTAATTGCATGTATGTATGTGTGTGTAATTGTATGTGTGTATATTTGTATGTGCGTGTATGTTTGTGTATATATTTGTGTGTGCTTATGTGTGTGTGTGTGTGCTCATGTGTGTATGCATATGTGTGTGTGTGTTCGTATCTGTTCCATTCGAACTCCACAGCGAAACCTATTTTAAGAAATTTTCCTTCGCACGAACATTTCGGTCTAGAAAAAAAAACAAATTTTTTTTCTTTTCTTTAAATAACCAAATGGAAGTGGATTTAATTCCTCTTTGCCAAACTGAAATAAATTTTCGCGATTCGTTGCTTTTAAATTAATTAAATATTATAACGACCAGCCCGTGTCTGGTAAGCTATACGCATTTCATATAATATTTCCCTTGTTGAAACTTGTTTTTTCAGCTTGTAGAATAAAAAGTAAATTTCATCTTTCCAAACTAAACTCAATGTTCAATTTACATTAATTCTGGAAATAAAAAAAAATAAAATAAAAAATAAAAGCTTTGTAATATGTTTAGGTAGTCTTCCGGTTAACGTTGCAGAAACAGAATCGGTGTATCGAGTTCAAATTCCGGACCAGTCTGATGTGTTCACTAATGCCCCTGGGGACGACAGGAAACGCCCCTTTTTGCCTGTTGGGGTGGCAGACTGGATTTTTTTTTTACCTTTTATAAAAGACTAAATATAGCGATAAAAATAAACATGAAAAAATACTATTCCTCGAGAAGTGAATGAGTTCGGATCGACTAGGTATCAAAAAAAGTGACTCCGAACGCGAAAAGTTTGAAATTTAAAATTCCTAGTTATAAAATCCTAACCCGCTTATATATATATATATATATATATATATATATATATATATATATATATATATATATATATATATATATATATACACACACACACACACACACTTTGAATTCAGACTTGTTCTTCTCCGAGACCAGTCTGTCCTGCTATTTACCTACTAAAAATATTTCTCCGCTTATATAGGGTGGGCTCTCCCAAGGGTGCAATGGATTTGACTGGGGTTCAAACCCGGCTCTCAGATTCCTCAATCCGAGCCGCTATCCACTATTCCATCCTGCCGCCCATAACTAAATGTTTATACATATTTATATATATATATATATGTGTGTGTTTGTGTGCGTGTGCGTGTGTGTGTATATATATATATATATATATATATATATATATATATATATATATATATATATATATATATATATATTATATTATAGATATATGTGTGTATTCATTAATATATACTTTATAGCTCTGTTTAACCACATTGAGCACTTTTTTTTACACCTTAAATTAAATAAATATACAGTTATATATATACGTTATCACACTGATATATAGTTGTTAATATCTCATTATTTAGTTTATGTTCACACTTTTATATATATATATATATATATATATATATATATATATATATATATATATAGGTGTGAACATACACACATACACACACACACACACACACACATATATATATATATATATATATATATATATATATAAATTATAAAATTATATATTTGCTTAAATATTGAAGGGTAAATTTGCTCAATATCAGAAATAGAGCGTATGTAAATATCAAAGTGGTCACCTAGGTCCAGGAGATAGCAGGCACTTCATATATGAAATAGATGCTCAATAAGGAATAGGAAACTGAGCTGATATCAAGCTTTCCAGAAAGTAATCGTGGCTGAGCGATAGAGCACTCCATATAAAATTGTGGTTTCTCCTACGAAAGAGGAAGGGTTTCGTTTCCTGTTTGGAAACGTATTTTCTTCACTAACATAGTGAAGAAAATACGTTTCTTGAATGCTGATTCCATCGATAAAACTATTAGCCCGAAAATGTTATTTTTAATTTTCTTATACAATCTTATCTAAATTTCTAAATCTACCCCCCATATATGGATAAAAATGAGAACATTTAATTTTATTTACTAAAGTACATATATATATATATATATATATATATATATATATATATATATATATATATATATATATATATATTTTTTTTTTAATATAATTTCTCATTTAATCTAATATTTTTTTCCCTTTCGGTAGATAAATTATATAAAAGCTGTCCAATTGTTCTTTTTTCCGAGCGCTTTCGGCTATACATTTATCCAATTTCCAGGTTGAACTATATTTACTGTTAACAAGAAATATGTATGTATTTATATAATGTTTTTATTTTCAAAAAACGGTCAAGATATTGTGTCCATGTTCATATTTGATATTATTGAGTGTTGTTTTGTTTTGTTTTTATTAATAAGGCTTTCATTCTTTTTGTGTTGTCAACAAATATGTTACGAAAAGTGTCCAGTAGGTCTCCATGAGTATTTAGACCTAATTGAGCTATTGTCAGAAAGATGTAGTGTGAGTCTTCGTGTCCAACATGTTGTAGTGTGTTTACGAATTTTGATTGATCAGGAGTACAATTCTTTAATGGACATTTAAATTCGTAAATAATATTTGTTCTATTTAATTTTGTTCTTGGAGGTTAATTACTTTTAACTATAAAGTTAGAGGTTTTAAATTTTTGTAATAAATAATTACTTCAATTTGTTTGCTATTGTGTAAGGATTGCTACCTAAATACATACATACATACATGCATACATATATATATATATATATATATATATATATATATATATATATATATTATTAACAATAATAAACTAGATAAAAACAGATACATAATACTACCTATAATTCCATAATATCCATTATCCAAAACAATGTGTCCAAATTGAACAATATGAAAATAATTGCAAGCACATCCAAAACTATTCTGGATATGATCAGAATCAAAAAAATATCCATAACAATAATAATTCTTAAGGAATTATATAAAAAATAAATTGCCTGAATTTTTCCTCACAATACATTGGGAAAACTTGCAGAAATTCAAACGTATCTATGAACATAAAAAAGTCTATATACACAATAATTTATCACATTTGTCATCCATAGAAATAAATTCAACCACAACTTTGATGTAGCGAATAAAGCTGTTATTAAAAGAGAGAGTCAGAAGGAGAATTATGGAATGTGCTACAATTGAATATTATCAAAATATAAATCTGCGGCCCGGATTCTTCCTAATATCACCTTTCCTGAAATCATTATCCCAAGCCAAGACAAGTATAAATAAATTTTTAAAAAACGTTTAAATACATAACGTCAGCTTATTCGAAAAATATAACACATAAATCAATCTCAATCCTAAATAATTTGAATACTAATTTAAATGTATATACATATAAAAAAAAAATATCACCTACTCACTTTTGTTTGCTAGGCATTGAACTATATCACCTCACGTTCATGAACTTGCTTGACTTTTCTACTGACCTGCTGAATATTCATGAGCACTGCTATACCAAAAGATTTTGAAAAACCAATAACACTTTCGCTCTTCTCACGGAGTAATGGATAGCGGCTCGGATTGAGGAATCGGAGAGCCGAGTTCGAATTCCAGTCGAATCCATTACATCCACTTACACGCTAATACCCTTGGGAAAGGTATGAATCCTCTTCTTCACCCCCAGTTATGGGTAAATAGCAGAACAGTCCAGGTTCTATGTCCTTGGGTGGCAATTGGTCTACGAAAAGAAATGGCAACCTACTATGGGGAAAAAAATCTTCCTCGTCAGTCATGTATCAAAAGATACATGATCGCCTAAGCGCATATCACGCATGGCACATAACTGATTGATATAAATACTTGTCACAGAAAAAATCCTTATATTTACCTAGATAAAGTCCTTCAGAGGATGAAACGCGTCTACTAAGATAGGTTTTCCTTTATTATTCATATAAAGGCGTGTATCTGTGTTATATATATATATATATATATATATATATATATATATATTATTGGAATTGCAAGGCCAATTCCTTTGTTTTTGTTATCTACTGAAGATATTTGGGTTTAAGATCAAAAGATGAATATGAGGCAAGAGTACATAATTTCAGCTTTTATTTCCTCGTATTAACATTTAAATGAGTTAAACACCTTAAGACATGCCCCTTTTTGTATCAGTCACCCCCTTTTTAGGTGAGTAAAAATGAAGGAGCACTTAAAGTAAATAACATTTAATATTTAGTTGCCTGACCCTTAACTTGCAATAACTGCATCAAGTCTACGATTTATTAACAATACCAAACTGTTGCATTCTTCATTTGTGAAGCTTTTCCAAACTATAAAGTTCTTGCTTATTTCAGACGTTTTCTTCCTTCAGTCGGCTCTTTTCTGTTCTATTGGGTTAAGTTCTAGTCCACTGGCCAAATCGACCACTGGAATCGATTTGGATTGTCCACTTTTTCCTCTGATGAAGTCCTTTGTTGTGTTGGCACTATGTTTTAGGTCATTCTCCTGTTTCATGGTAAACTTCCTCCTGGTTAGTTTGGATAGATTTCTCTGTAAATTGGCAGACAAAATGCTACTGTAGACTTCTGAATCCATTCTGCTGCTACCATGATGGGTTATATCATTAATAAATATGAATTAGTCTGTTCCAGAAGCAGACATGCAACCCCAAGAACAAGACACTGTCCCCATCATGCTTCACAGATGAGTTTCTATGTTTTGGATTCTAAGCAGATCCTGTCTTTCTCTACACTTTGGCCTTTCCATCACAAATGCAAATTCCAATTTGGCTTTCTGATTCTTACTGTTGGTGAATGGTTTGCAAGTTGTGGTATGGCCTCTCAAAGTCTTCTTTGTGGATTTTGAATCCTTTATCCCTGTACTGTGGAGGTTGTTGGCAATGTCACTGACTGTTGGTTTGGGGATTTCTTCACAGCTCAATATTTTTGTCATCAACTCCTGCTGTTTTCCTTGGCCGACATGTTCTGCGTACATTAGTTTCTCTCTGTTTCGGGACATTTGAAATCAATGCCTTACCTATGCCCAATGGCTCTGATAGATTTCCGTCCTTTTCTCAGCTTCAAAATGGTTTGTTTTTATTTTCGTTCATCCTTTTTAACAAGAAATGCAGTCTTTACGTGGGAAACTCAAGACTAAGACCAAGATTAGTCATTCAGAACTATTAAATATTTAAACAATCTAACAGCAACACCTGGGCAACAAGAAACACTCGTCAGACACGGGTTCTATAGTTTTGCTTACTTGAAAAATGAGTGAGTTAAACCAAAAGGTGATATGTCCTTAGTTGTTTAACATATATAAATGTAAATACCAGGAAATTAAAGCTGAAATTCTGAACACTTGTCTCATCTTTTGATCTTAAACCCAAATATCTACAGTGATAACAAAAATGGAATTGGCCTTGCCGTTCCAATTCAATTCATATATATATATATATATATATATATATATATATATATATATATATATATATATATATATATATATGGAGGCGGGATGGCGGACATTCTGATCAGGAGATTGGAGATTTTGAGGTGCGTGGAACCCCTCTTCATTGCTGCTGTTCCCAGTT
The DNA here is from genome assembly GCA_903632075.3 of Acanthosepion pharaonis. Classification (NCBI taxonomy): domain Eukaryota; kingdom Metazoa; phylum Mollusca; class Cephalopoda; order Sepiida; family Sepiidae; genus Acanthosepion; species Acanthosepion pharaonis. The sequence goes on along the minus strand of CAHIKZ030002479.1, from coordinate 1,639,070 downwards.
TCACCCTGGCCCGAGGTGGTAGCACTTGTTTGGGTCCCAGCTATGGGCAAATAGCGACCTCCTCAAACAAAACACTACGGATGTATAAAAATACATTTTTATATTAAAATTACCAACGATACATATTTATAGCAAAATTACCAACAATACATTTTATCTGTAGTTGAAGTCATAAAATTGCATTCAAAATATTGAAATAAAATAAAAGGACTCTTTCATGACATTAATTCATACAACATCCTCAATTGTTACAAATCAAACTGTATTCCAAAATATAACTTTCAACAAAACTATAACATAAAACAAACATCCACACAAACATGTAAATGCACAAAAAGCTGAGTATCATCTACCATGTATTCAGTTGTGAAAGCAGAATAACATATGTCATATGTTTATTACTTCAAAGCTCGCAAGGTAATTAAATTTTGGCATTAAATGACCCATGAAGGAGTTGATATACCGTTAAACAAACAAAGCAAACAAACAATAAATCGATTCGCAAGAACATTCTCTCTTTAAGGGAAGTATTCTATACACTTCCCCCTGCACAATGAGGGCCGCTTCGAGCTACTAACGCTTCAAGCCTTTGAGCAGGCATCTAGTTAGTGAGAAGAGAGTTGACATCGAAGGTACGCCGTCGGTAATTCATTCTGAAAATCCACCCAGTAATAGTAGATGATAAACGTGTATGAAGTGTAATGTCAAAACACACATAGACGCGTGCGCGCATAAACGTTGCGGTTTTGTGTAGAACACACATGCTCACTCATACCCACCTGGCACACACACATACACACGCACATACATACATACATAGCAATCGAGTTTTGTCATCAATCAATCATTTTGATTCACCTTTCTTTGCCGACCTGAAATATTTCGCCGGTGATCAGCGGGCATTCACACTCTGCCGATCCAAATTCGAATTAGAAAATTTTTTCCTTCATTTCTTTCTCTTTCTCCTCCTGTCTTCTTCTTCTTTTTTTTTTTTTTTTTGGACGATTTTATTTATCTCAATTTTATTTTATTTTCGTTTTTAGCCAGTTTTAGTCTTCTTTCCTTTCTTTCCTTCTTTTCTTTGTTTCTTTGTTTCTTTCTTTACTTCTTTTTTCCTTCTTTCTTTCTTTATTCCTTTCTTTCTTTCTTTCTTTTTCCTTCTTTCTTTTTCTTTCTTTCTTTACTTCTTTCTTACTTTCTTTTTCCTTCTTTCTTTCTTTCTTTTCTGACTACCCAATTCTTCATTTACTTTTTCTAAATTCTTCTTACTTACCCCTTTTTCTTACTTCGTCTTCTTTCTTTCTTCCTTTCTATTTTTCTTTCTTTCTGACTACTTAATTCTTCTGTTTTTTTCTTCTTTTGTCTTCTTGCTTTTTTCTTTTTCTTTTGTTCTTTTCTGAAGATCTAATTCTCCATTTTCTCTTTTTTCTGAATTCCTCTTTTCCATCTTTCTTTCTTTCTTTCTTTCTTTCTTTCTTTCTTTCTTTCTTTCTTTCTTTCTTTTCTGACTACCTATTCCTTGTTTATTTACCGTTTTTCTGAATTCTCCATTCGCCGTCTTTTTTGTTCCTTCGTTTCCATTCTTTCTTTCTTTCTTTCTTTCTTTCTTTCTTTCTTTCTTTCTTTTTAGCCTATTCTTTCTCAGCGATTAATTGCTATTCCCCTTTAAAATTTTCTTCTTTATCCTCCATCTTTACTTTTTCTCTCACTTCCCAGTACCAGACTGCAATTTTTTTTCTACCCACTTCTTTTTGCTTCCTCTTCTTTTATTCTCGTCTTTCCTTCCGTAAATCCTCCTCTCCTTTCTGCACTCCTGTCCAACTCCAGTGTTCCCTCAATATTACTCTGCAGTTTTACGCATGTGGCTGCATGTGCTGCATGTGGCTGCATGTGCTGTATTCATTTAAACTAACCCCTTCTTCTATGTTTGCCCGTGTGGCAATGCTTCATTGCGTGATCGTTCAACAGTTGTGTGTTCATATATCCTTTTGTGTGTGTGTAGCAAAGTTAAAGTTTGTTTATCTCCAAATACGTGTTCATGGCTATATATTAGTTTTTATTAATGTGCTTGTATAAGATTACAATCCTTTTTGTAACTGGACAATTGCATATGCATCTGTACAACTATCATTGTTAGTTTATGAAACTGTGTATGACAACGGGTGTGTGTGTCTGTTTTTTTTTCTTACACAATCCTCTCTCATACATTTTGACTGACATTCTGTCCGTAGATATTTATTACCATTTTACAAGTACAAAAATGTAGTAACTAAATTGTGAATTAAAGCTGAGAGAAATGTGATATTAAATCGCAATAAACATTACATTTAAATGTGTTACCAGCCCATCAAATGACGGCTGATGTGGGATCGAATCCTTTCAACGAATGCTGAAGACTCAATTTGTAAACTTTATTTTGACACATTGAAAATCTGCTAAATTTGATCCCCTTATCTTCCCTTAGCCTTATGTTAACTTAATTTAAGCCCCCGTATGAAATTTTTTCTTGGTCAATTTATTTTTGCTATTGTTTCACCTTGTATTTTTTATAACTTTCCTTTTTATCGTTGTCTATCTGTCTATCTGGATGTACTGATTCCATATCAGAAAATATAGTCGATCTGATAAGATGAATATAACTATATTTATGGAAATAAATTTATTACCGAATATGGATATTTAAGTTTTTTTTTTATATATACATACATGCATATATATATATATATATATATATATATATATATATATATATATATATATATATATAAAATTGATTTAAAATATGTTTTTTTTCCGCTACACAGTTCTAACCATGTTTCAAAAATAAGAACACCGGATTATACATCTTACTGTTCTTTCTTTATATATATATATATATATATATATATATATATATATATATATATGTTACAAAATCCAAAATTACCTCATATGGGGATAGAAACTATTTCAACCAACGCGAAGTAGTACATGAGTCTTATTCAACCCCGGTGTATGGATTGTATTCTGTGTTGAAATTAGAGATTTAAAGTATGTCTTTAACAGCAGTCGAAACAATGATACAGAACCTACCCAATTCGATGCCTCAGCCAGACGAAATGCTCGAGTTGGTCGTAGGGGAAGGCGAAAGGTATCAGTCCTAAAGGGAAGAGGCTACTGTGTCTGTATATATATATATATATATATATATATATATATATATATATATATATATATATATATAGAATCCCTCATATCCGGAGTGTCTCATATCCGGACATGATTTTGATGTGTATATTTGAACTATTTGGTAATATGTAACTGATTCGGAATTTCTGTTTTTCAGAAAATTTACTTTGGATAATTGCTTCTGATTCTTTCACCGTAATGGCTTGTATTGGTGCAAAAGATGATGGGAATAAAAGGAAAAGAACAACTTTGGAGTTATCGCAAAAAGAGGAAATTTTAAACAGACTAGACGCTGGTGAAAGACCATTGTAACTAATGGCTGAGTTCAACATAGGAAAGTCAACATTGTATGATATAAAATCTTCCAAAGTAACTATTCTCCAGCGTTCACACTGTTACAATGAACAAGAAAATAAAAAATCATGATTGTGATAAAACCTGGACTGAAGTTAAAAAAGCTATTGAAAAGGTTGTCAGTTTTATGGAAAGAAAGCCAGCATTCAGCTATGACGATTGCAATAACGCACGCAGAGTTAAGAAGTGTCTTACGTTTAAAAAATTTCAAAAACAAAAGCAAAACGAAATGCGGAAAAGGTTGAGACTGATAGAAAAGAAAGAATCATCATGCAACAGCGATTAAAAAAATCCTCGTTACATTATTTGTTTTGCATACGTGGCATACTTAATTTAATGAATTTTCATTACCATTACATAATTCATTTATTTTTCCTTAAACTCAATTCCGTTATATTTCACTCACAATTAGCTTATTTACTTTACTATAAAACACTGAAAATAAATGTTAAATCTAATTTCTGTTCTTTTATTTTAATAATAAAACCCTTCATATCCGGACTTTGTAACAATTCCTCATATCCGGAAGGCCTTCTTAGTCCGGTTGTCAGGAATTCTACTATATATATATATATATATATATATATATATATATATATATATATATATATATATATATATATATATGTTCCATGATACAATGCTGTTAAGTTTCGCATTGTGTTTCAAACAAAATTTGCGTTCTCTTCAGTAAGGATCATTTGTCCTATTATCAGAAAAATTTAGTTGTATACAAATTCAAATGCCGATGTGACGCGGGGGTCGGAAATGCAGATTGCACAACGTTCCCGCCTATTTGCGTTCAAGTAGTTGAAACCAAGTTTTAAGAATTACACAAGCAGTCCACGATTCGTTGATTGGGTAGCATTTGCTGGACAATCTTGATTTTGCCGCTGAGTATGAGAACACATAGTTTTCTGTTCTACGGAGTGCTTGCTCGGTTTACAACCTCCGAGTCCTTGAGGCTGTGTACATCAAATTTTACCAGCCGGGCTCATGTAGACAAAAGGAGTATTTCATGCGTCCATTACGATTGATCGAGGGACTGCGAGAGTCTTTTTCCATTTTTATACTTTTGTGGAACGTGTTAATTATTTTATTCGTTAATTATTTACAATTAAAATTTATTTTAAACGCGTTCCAACTTTTCCCTCCTCATTCGTTATTGTAGTGTCTTACCAACGATTACATTTGAAAAAGCGTTGACCGAAAGGATTGTAAGTGTTTAAAATGACGTCAATTTTGTTCAAATCTCTCTCTCTGTCTGTATATATATATATATATATATATGTAAGCAAATATATGGATATAAATCCGACAGTATGAAAGAAAAATACAGAAAAAACAAAATTCTGAATATGCATTATTAATGTTAAAATAAAGTCGACGTCGGACGTTTCGGTCTATTTAAGACCATCTTCATGGACATTTTCATTTAAACATAATTAACATTATAACTTATAACAATTTAACACAAAAGACGATGGACATAAGAACCCAACTAATTCAAACAGACAACTGAAATTTTATACAGATCAGCGTTCTGTTTAAATATGATCACGTAGTCGTCTCGTGGGCGATGTTGTTAAGACGTATTCGAAGATGATTTCCAAAAATTAAAATATCAAAAAGTCGATTGAAAAATTTTTATAAAAAGTTAAAGAAATCTCTTCCGTTGATGTTGGAATACGTAGTGAAACAATTGGTTCTTATATTTTTTTATTCTTATGTCCATCGTCTTTTGTGTTAAATTGTTATAAGTTATAATGTTAATTATGTTTAAATGAAAATGTCCATGAAGATGGTCTTAAATAGACCGAAACGTCCGACGTCGACTTTATTTTAACATTAATAATGCATATTCAGAATTTTGTTTTTTTCTGTATTTTTCTTTCATATATATATATATATATATATATATATAGAGAGAGAGAGAGAGAGAGATGTAAAGATCTGCGTGTTTGTGCGTGTGTGCATTTGACTATTCATATATAAGCTGCAAGTGGTATTAATTAGTTTTATGGCATCTACACGCCCTTACCGATTAATATTTATCCGAAGTCTTCAATAATTTTTATATATAACATCAGGATAGCCTAGATTATGTGTTCATTCTGCTGATTTGCTTTTGCATTCAACCGTTTTGTTTGTGTGTTTTGTCCATTGGACACACATGGCGAGCATAAAATAGGAAATTAAGCCGGCGCACGTATATTGTATTCATTCTCAATATGAATAAAGCTGAATATGGATCGAAAAGAGACCGCTACCCCGCCACATATATTCTCTCTCTCTCTCTCTTTCTCTCTCTCTCTCTCTCTCTCTCTCTCTATATATATATATATATATATATATATATATATATATATATATATATGTAATTCTGTTATAAATCTAAATCTTTTTCATATCTGTGTCAGCTTGTTCACATGTATCTATCTCAGTCTATTCATATCTATCTATCTATCTATCTATCTATCTATCTATCTATCTATCTCTCCATCTATCTATCTATCTATCTATATATATATATATATATATATATATATCAGTCTACTCATATCTATTTGTATATCTATCTCAGTTTGTTCACCACTCTCTCTCTATACACACACACACATATATATATATATCAGTCTATTCATATTTAACTAGCTCAGTCTACTCATATCTATGTTCATAAAATTTTGTTTTAAAATTTAATTTCTGTACCCTGTTTGGATTTAGGAATATCCGTGTGCCTGCGCATGTATGTACTTTTCCCTTTATATATATATATATATATATATATATATATATATATATATATATATATATATATGTGTGTGTGTGTGTGTGTGTGTGTGTGTGTGTGTGTGTGTGTGTGTGTGTGTGTGTGTGTGATTTTGAAACGATTCATTGCATTTTTTAATCCAACATTATTTTCTCGTGTATAAAGTTTTGTGGCTACACAGGTTTTAATAGACAAAGGAAGTGCATTTTCTTTTTTAAGACTTTCTAGACATAATTTCACTGTTTTATATATATATATATCTATATATATATATATATATGTGTGTGTGTGTATGTATATACGTATGTATGTGTATTTTCCAATATATATCCATATGCTTGGAGACTTATTTTAGTGGCTAAAGTCGCAACCCATTTTCATCAATATTCAAGCCGGGGTAAAAGCTCTGATTTTGAATGCCGCTTTTTAACATGCTGTTTATTTCTCCGACTTGGAAATTTGGTGCACTGAATCTTTAATTACCCATTTCTTTGTTCAAGAATTGGAATGTATGTTGTGTTCAAGAATTGCAATGCATGTTGTGTTCAAGAAATGCAATGCATGTTGTGTTCAAGAATTGCAATGTATGTTTTCGCTACCGTCGACATTTTTCATTTCCAATTTTGAACCGTCTCAGAATCCGAAACAAAGAACTGTACCAAATAACAAAAAACACCTCACTTGAGAACTCCCAACAGCAGCAACAACAAAAATGGATGGCCCATGTAACTCAGAGAGAAAATAATGACATAATGAAGATATTGACATTCCACGATACTTCAAGCAAAAGGTTAGGAAGGAAACTCCCATCAATACTGGAAAGAGCGATAACAGCTACTGGACTTGAGAAATGTATTTTACTAAAATATGGTTTTATGAGAAAAATTTTATAAATTTCAACTGAAAGCAGTTCTAAGTGCTCGGCCAATGAATGCCAAATGTTTCCTTACAGGGAAACGGCTAATATTACCATTACCCTTGCCTTTTACTCATGTGTATTTTTCCGTGTTGTGTATGTCCCTATCTCCTTCCCCCCTCTCCCTCTCTCTCTCTCTCTCTCTCTGTATGAAAATCTGTACTGGGTCACCAGTTAGGTTCTTTCTTCCGGTGTACCCTTATTCCTGCACCCTTTTCTATATGTTCCTCTTGTGTTCTGACCCTACCAACGTTCGCCATCCCTCCCAACTCATTACTTTTCCATCATCGTTGCAGCCAACGATATTAACTTTTTTTTTTATCAATCTCAGCTCATTTTCCTTCTCTTCCCTGTTTCCTCTTTCCTTTCTTTTCTCAGTCAGTCTGAATAAACACAAGCTATAATTAAATTATTCACCATTTTTTTTTTCACATTCATGCTAATCTAGCTTTCTGTTTCCAATCCTCCTTTTAACTTGACTTCTTAGCTCCAGTTTACAAACGAAAAAAAAAAAAATTTTGGACATCTTTATAATGGTTCAGAAACATCACCGAGATTTCAATCCAATATCAAAACGCAAAAAGAAAAAAAAATCTTGCTTTCACATAACGTGCGAAAAACTTTATCGGTAGCACTGAAGAAAATATAATTTAATTCGAAAGGATCTTTTTTCCGTCTGATTTGCTCGTGACTTATTGTTTTTTTTTTGTTTTTTTTTTATAAATATCTTGGCAGCTGAAAAATGACCTACACATATTATCGATGTAAATTTTATTTCAAATAATTGACTGAAGAAATTCATATTAGATAATAAATTTTGTTGAAAAGATGTATGACAGATTGGACAAAGTTTTTGTGACGCGTTTCATCCGTTAAGACTTCATCCGATTAGGTTTGTTGATGTTGCTGTGACTACACATGCGCACGAACGAGAGACTCTGGTATTTTCAAAACTTTTTTTTCAATTTAATTCATTTATATCCATTTCCTTTATTTCGCTCGCTGGGGTAGACTGGTGCCATGTCTAATGGATGTCAGTTATCTCCCGTTGTGAGTTCAATACCTGGTTAAGGCAGTGGAGAACTTGGAGAGGTGAATTGACAGGAGATAACTGACAAGTGACATCCATTAAACATTAAACATGGCACGTGGAACTAGAACAGTCTACCCCAGCGAGCAAAATAAAGGGTTCAGTTCGACATTCCTGAAGAAGGCCGGAGCGTACAACGGCCGAAACGTTGTGATAAATATGGCAACAAAAATGAGGACATTAGTCCGAATAATGTAAATAGTGTGGCATTTTTATGTCCAAATTGTGGCCAGTCTTGTTACAAGCAATGTGTTTTGTGTGCTGTTTTTTTTTTAAATGTCTCTTTTGTATTCAAATAATATTTTTTATTTAAACTTCTTGAGGGTTCGCCAATATATTCTTACTGGTAATCTGGCATTTAGATAATAAGTAGTAATCAATCTTTCTAAAATAATGTAAACCTCCATTTTGACCATTAAGGCCATCATTCAACGCAGGAGAAAAAAAAAGTTGAAGTAGGATGACAGCTCATAGAAAAATCCACTGGGGATAGTTAATAGAAAAGGCACAGGGAAGCTACGTTACGGAGGTGGGGAAAAGACTGAAGCCGAGATGCCAAGCCAGCACCGATAACATTGCAGATTCTTCTTTGGATTTTATCAAGGATCTCTAAATACATAACAGAAACACTAGACCAGATGTGGCAGCAATATTCGAAGCCTGGACGAATGGTAGATTTATAAAAATGTGTAAGACAGATTTTGGCTTGAAAAGTTGTCTAGTACGACCGAGTGAAACATCTTTCTTAGCAGCAGACTTAGCAATAGATTCACTATAATCTTTTTAGCGGAAAATGTTAGCCCGAGTAGGCGCCATGAGTCACTGGATGTTAGAAACACCTATGCTGATTGAAGTCAAAAATGGTTCTCTAAGACGGTTAAAAGAAAGCAGTTTCGCTTCGAAGCGTTAAAATTAACTTATTTCTTGCCCAGTTAACACGAGATTGCAGGTCGTTTAAATAGCTGCTTCCTTCCATTGTAATTTCCTGCCTCTCCCCCACTACCCTCTCTTTCTTACTTCTTCGTTTTCGTCTTCTTTTCTTTCCAACTTCTCTCCACTCTCCCCTTCTTTTCTTCCTTTTTTTATCTCCCCTCATTACTCTCTCTTTCCTATCTTCCTCTCTTCTTTCTTTAGTATTCCCTCTTTTTCTTTTCCGTTCTTTGTTTCTTCCTCTCACCCACGTCCTTCCTTCCTTCTTTTCCCTTTCCTTCCGCCATCCTCCTCTTCCTCTCTCTCTGCCCTTCCTTTTCTTTCTTCTAGCTTATCCTCAAATGATGTGCGCGTGGCGTTGCGGTTAGCAGCGCGGGAAGTAGGATTGGCGTCTCGAGTTCAAATTGCGTTCAGGTTCTCAAGAAAAGCCTTGGGGAAACGAATGAATCCGTCTCTTGTGCCAACCACCCACCCACCAGCTCAGGGAAGACTGACAACGGGTCTAGGAGAACGACAACCTTGACTTAAAACCAGTTGAACGTGGGGCTAGCAAACCACCTCTTAATAAAAATCTACAGAAACCAGAGCAATAACAGCTAACGTGGATCTACAGGAATAACACCACCACCAACAACCTAATCGCGATCATTTTCCTTTGAATCAACTGAAATTTTAAGGAGATCCCGTTGCTTATCAAATAGTCACTGATCGACAGATTTGTGCCAAAGGGTCGACATGCCTTGACAATCATCATTCAATATCTTTGTTTTTCATCATCATCATCATCGATTGCTTAATTCTTTGTCGGGCAAGGGGCCTGAGAGCCGAAGAAACAGATTTTGATTCTCCTCCCTCATAATCCTTTCAGTGAGCTTTCAGACAGCTTGGCGGCACCCATCTCCACTCTAATCTCTTGACCGAAGACCACAGAACTTGATGTGGATCACCCTCTGTCAGGTTTCGAATTCAGAGTTGTCCTTTCCCTAAACCGGTTACCACTCGTCTATAAGCCCCAGTCTGTCCTGCCATTTATTCCTAGCTTGTGGGAGGGGGGAAGAGATGGATTTATACTTTTCAAAAGGGTATTAGCACGCTAGTTTTTACTTGGGCTCAAACAGTTAACAAACCAGCCTTATTGGCATTTACTATATTTAGCTTTGTACAGCACAAGACCATAGATATATTTAGGAAGATTGTGCAGCGTTAATATTTCAAGTAGGGAGAACATATATGCGTTCAAATTCATCTCTTAGTATAGTGCTTTATTTATCTAACCCTAAACTCATTTTGCACACTTTCACACGTTTGTTTGAACTATCAAATTGTAACCCCATTTGATCTGAGTTCAAGTGGCTGACCGAACAATTCTGTTCCGTCTTTCTCATTTGCCATTGTAAGAGTTACTCATTTGGTCACATAATTCTATCAAATACAGTGGAAACTCGGGTTACGAACGCCCCTCATCACGAACAAATCGGATTACAAACAAATTTTCCGAACAAATAACGTCTCGCGTGACGAATTGTGTTTCGAGTGACGAACACGCAAACCAGCGACAACGCGGGTGATTGTGGAGGAAATGTCTTCAGATGAAGCGACAGAAAGGGAGGATGTCCCTAGTTTTTGATCCGCGATATTAAGGCCATCAACTACCCCCACCTCCTTATAGGTAAAATTAAATTAAGTATTCGTCTATATTTTATCTGTTTAGTGTTGAGCTTATATTTTTTGTGTGCTAGATTCAATGATTTTTTCGATGAACTTGTGAAGAGAGTAACGTTGTAAAGGTTTAAATAAGCAATTATCTGGTGGGGGGGGCAGAAACGGATTAACATTGATTCCTATGGGCAAAATAATTTCGGCTTACGAACATTTCAGGTTAGGAACAAAATTAAATTCGTAAACAAAGGTTGCACTGTATGTATATAATTTAATATTTAGTTTTGTACTAGATTTTTTTTAATGTTAAGTTTCTTTTTTGATCTTTAAAATTAGGAGATCTTTGTATTATTACCGATTATTGAAGAAAAAAGCGACTCTCTGATACCATCTCGATATGGTTCTGATATTAACAATACTATTGCCAAATTCATGCTGACATTTATTTGTGCTTTTTTGGTATTGTAACATAATTTCAGTTCAATATGAGCTGGTGACATTGTTTAGTTTCATGTCTGGACATTTTGCCGACAGACATTTGGCCGACGGACATTTGGCCGAAAAAGTACAAAATAGGAACAAACAATATGTTAAATATTTTAATTAGTATTATAAGGTAGAATAGGACTAATGATTACCACTGAAATTCAAGTGATTACATTACTAAATCTAAATTTTAAAGTTTTCTTATTTCAATATTTGTTTATTGAAATTAGTATTTTTAAAAATATTTGAGTGTATTTGTGTAAAAAGTAGGACCTAATTATTTAAATTCGTATTTAACAGTAAGAAAAAAGCTAGTTCATCCCTTTAAGATAATGATTATTAAAAACGAAATTGAAAGATGTTTCATTTGATAAAAGCTAAAGATTTTTGCTGTAGTAAAATGTCCTTTTTCCCAAAATACTTATCATATCATCATATTTGAAGTAAAATATAATATATACAAAATAGTTAAAAAAAATGCCTGTCAAAAAAGACAAAAAATTATAAAATAATCCAGTAAATAAATATAAATATATGTAGCATATTACAATAAAGAGTGTGACATACATGTAAATACGCCATTTCGTCGGCCAAATGTCCGAGTACCGCTTAGTTTTCTGGAGGTTAGGAATAGCCTTTTTTTTATGGTAACAAGCATCTGAAAACAAAATCGCAAAGAGAAAGAAGCAAAAACCTAGTAAAATGTCGCCTTCACCAAATAAACTATTATAGCTACTTACAAAATTATCCTAAGTACAATGGAACCTTGGTTCACGAATGCCTTTCACCAAGAACAAATCGGTTCAAGAAGAAACATTCTGAACGAAAATGTCTAGGGTTACGAACAGTGTCTCAAGCAACGAACACGCAAGCAGACGACAACGTGTGCGATTGTGACGGGGGAATGTCTTTAAGAAGGGTGGATGATCCTAGTTTTTTGATCCGCGAAATTTGTGTAAAATGGGGTGAGGTGCAAAGTTTCGTGGGACGATATCACCTTGATCAAGCAGCAGCAAGCCACAGCAGAAACATTTTCGATGACAATGCCATATCTTACTTGAGAAAGATTTTTAAATGTAGACAAAAACAAATCTCATTGGAGAAATTTTTAGTGAGACAGAGGCCCATTGAGTCTCAGGCGCTGAGTTGAGTGGCGCTAAGGGACAGAAAAAAAGAAAGTTACCTGATATATTTTAAATAACATATCTCCCTTTTTCCCTTCTTGACCACCTTCCACTTACGCTATCAACTCCCCCACTCTCGTACAGGTACGGTAAAATTAAATTAAGTTATATTTTATCTGTTTAGTGTTGGACTAATCTTTTTTGTGTGCTAGATTTAATAATTTCTATTGTTTTCTGTAACGTTCGAACAATTATATTAAAAATGTTGGATTTAATCCATTTCGTAAAAAATGGCTTAAATAGTTCGTACGGTGGCGTAATGGATAGCGGCTCGGATTGAGGAATCGGAGAGCCGAGTTCGAATTCCAGTCGAATCCATTACATTCACTTACGTGTTAATCCCCTTGGGAAAAGTATGAATCCTCCTCCTCTTCTCTCCCCATCTATGGGTAAATAGCAGGATAGTGTATAGCCTTGGATGACAACTGGTCTACCGCAGAAAGAAATGGCAACCTACTGCGGGAAAAAATCTGCCTCGTCAGTCATGTATCGAAAGATACATTCGTGTTATCACGCATGGCATATAACTGAAGGTTCGTACAACAGCCGAGTAAGGTCCTGTTCCGCCAGGCTTTTCACGTAGAAAGACGTTAGATAACTCGAGAATCAATATCTGAACTACGATTCTGATGTGAAATGTTCTGTAATCTCAACTGCGTTTCACTGCAAAATTTATTCCATTGCATTCTATTATTCTGCGTGTTCTTCAACAACATTCTTCGTTCTTTGAACAGCCAAAATCAGTCCCATTGACAAAAGCCAGAAGAACATGAATATAAGAAGAAACATTTATAAAATCAATCGTTTGCTAATCAAATATTGATCAATTGCTCCCATCTTTTAAGCTGCCGTTCACAAGACTGAGTTCCAGTAATCAATAGATAGATTTTAGTAAATTCTTTTAGATTTTACTTTTGGATTTTTGATTTTCGTCCTAATTTGTTTTTGATATTCTGACGCCATTTCTATTCTTCACGGCGCTTTTTTTTTCTTTTGTTTCCTTCTTTCTTCCTTTAATCTTTTCTTTCTTTTTTTCTTTTTCTTTCTTTCTTTATTATATCTCAGATTTTCTTTCTTTCTTTCTTTCTTTCTTTCTTTCTTTCTTTCTTTCTTTCTTTCGTTGATTCGTCTACCAGTTGTCCCATATCCAATACTTTCTTTCTTTCTTTCTTTCTTTCTTTCTTTCTTTCTTTCTTTTGTTCGTCTGCCCGTTGTCCTATATCAAATGCTTTCTTTCTTTCTTTCTTTCTTTCTTTCTTTCTTTCTTTCTTTCTTTCTTTCTTTTCTTCGTTCGTTTGTTCGTCTGCCCGTTGTCCTATATCAAATGATTTCCTTCTTTCTTTCTTTCTTTCTTTCTTTCTTTCTTTCTTTCTTTCTTTCTTTCTTTCTTATATCTCAGATAGCTTTCTTTCGTTCGTTGTCCTATATCCAATACTTTATTTCTTCTTTCTTTTTTCTTTCTTTTTTATTTCCTATCCAAATATTTTTTCATTATTATATCCCAAACGCTTTGTTTTTTTTTGTTTTGTTTCTTTCTTTCTTTCCTTCCTTCATTCGCTACATTATATCCAATTCTTTATTTGTCTGTTTCTCTCTTTGTCTTATATTAAATTATTTTTCGTTTAATATATCTTAAATACTTTTGTTTGTATGTTTTTTCTCCCTTTCTTTTTTTTCGTTCTCTTATATCCATTTTTTTCTTTTGTTGCCTCGTATCTACTTCTTAGTTTCTTTCTCTCTTTTATCGTGTGGCAGGGTTTGTCGATCGGCCTGGGCATTCTGTCACGAACTGCAGAGAGTACAATGAAAAAATTATCCACACGTTTATAAAAAACGCGTGTAAAATGTTTAAGTTAAGGGCCTGGAAGATAAAAGAAAGAGAGTTATGTGGGTTCATCTTTAGCTTTTTCCGCACATTCACATTTTCACCGGCTGTTTTTGTTCTAATGTTTTATTTCGGCTTTTCCTTCCGCTCCTCTTTACATTTCCGAAAAAAAAATGAAACAGCTGGCCGCAAACACAACTGAAAACTCAACTCTGGGGACCAAACTCCAGTGATGCGTACACCTGCTGAGCCTGTCTCTTCGTTCAGAAAGATCAATTTGCTATTCATTCTCTGTTTGTCTTTCTGTCTGTTAATTCTCCTGTGGTGTATAAGGCCACCAACTCACAACGTAGGGCCACCAACTCACAAAGTAGGGCCACCAACTCACAACGTAGGGCTACCAACTCCCAACGCTGCCATCAACTCACAACGTAGGGCCACCAACTCACAACGCTAAGGCCACCAACTCACAACGTAGGGCCACCAACTCACAACGCTAAAGCAACCAACTCACAACGTAGAGCTACAAACTCCCAACGCTAAGGCCACCAACTCCCAACGCTAAGGCCACCAACTCACAACGTAAGGCCACCAAGTCAAAACGCTAAGGCCACCAACTCACAACGTAGGGCCACCAACTTACAACGCTAAGGCCACCAACTCACAACGTAGGGCCACCAACTCACAACGTAGGGACACCAACTCACAACGCTAAAGCAACCAACTCACAACGTAGAGCTACTAACTCACAACACTAAGGCCACCAACTCACAACGTAGGGCCACCAACTCACAACGCTAACGCCACCAAATCACAACATAGGGCCACCAACTCATAATGCTAAAGCAACCAACTCACAACGTAGGGCTACCAACTCCCAACGCTGCCATCAACTCACAACGTAGGGCCACCAACTCACAACGCTAAGGCCACCAACTCACAACGTAGGACCACCAACTTACAACGCTAAGGCCACCAAGTCATAACGCTAACGCCACCAACTCACAACGTAGGGCTACCAAGTCACAACGCTAAGGCCACCAACTCACAACGTAGGGCCACCGACTCACAACGCTAAAGCAACCAACTCACAACGTAGGGCCACCAACTCACCACGATGTTTACGTAGCAAGTACCGTATATACTCGCGTATCATGCGACTTTTGAAGACCTAATTTTGAAGTTAATTTTAAGGAGGTCGCATCATATACGAGATATATAATTAGCATATGTTCTGACCAAACTATATATCCGTTTATTGCAGCCAAATTAGCTTCAAAATTAGATCTTCAATTGTCAAAATTAGATCTTCAAAGGTCGCATGATACGCGAGTATACGCGGTAGATTTTTACGGGCTAGAGTTACTAGATTCAAATCATTTTCCTAGACTGGTTGCCAACCAAGGCTAGAGAGTCTAGTCAGCCCTACTATTTAACCCATTATCTGAAAGAATAGAATGGACGGACTCATACCTTTCCTAAATGCATCTGTACGAAAGTGAAGACATAAGCCTAGTATACGATTTGATCTTGATACACTAACGTCACTTTCCATGTCGGTAACCACTGCACCACATGCACAGCATTAATGTAAATAAAATTTATGGACACTCCCCTGGGAAGTACTGAACCACAATCTAACTGCAATAGGTGTTGCTCTTGCGGTTTCCATGGCAATGAGGCTTGTTTTTGTGGGGATGGTGTTACAAGCCCAATACATGACTGGTCTTGAATAGAGAATTATTCATCTCCTAAACTGGTTGCCAAGCAAGGCTATTGAGTCACGACTGTTCATCTATTATTCCCTTGATGGGGTGAGAGATATAAATATATGGATTCATACCTTACCAGAGGTATTTATGTGAAAGCCTTGTCGGGAACTTGAACTTGATGCACCTATCCCACGTCTCGTACCGATAGCCTACTCGGCGTGTTAGCAATCGTTTCAAAAGAGGTGGATAAGATAGAACCATTATCCATCAACTTATTGATGATACCGAAATAAGAAAGGAAAAAATCGATAGAGCTATAGTAATGGTAATATTAGCCGTTTCCCTATAAGGAAACATTTGGCATTCATTGACCGAGCAGCCAGTACTGCTAACAGTTGAAATCTATAAATTTTTTCTTTAAGAAGTATCTATCAGGAAATAGCTCTTTCCAGTACTGATGGGGGTTTCCTTCTTAATCTTTTGCTTGAAGTGGTGAGGAATATCAACACCATGATTATGTCATTATTTTCTCTTAGAGTTATATGTGCTATCTATTTTAGTTGTTGCTGCTCTTGGTATTCCTCAGTTGATGTGGTTTCTGTTATTTGGTAGACTTCTTTCTTTGTGATTCTGTAGCGCCAGCTCACAAGTTTCAAAGAAAGATAATCTTTGCCAAGGGGGATCTTCACTCGCTTGACGCTATTCTTAACCGTCAATCTGAGAAACTGGTTGTATACAGCTGACAGTTTAGATATTTCTGAACTTGTTGGGTGTCATGCATGAGGTCTATGGATTTTGTTTGAATCATTTTACCCCAAACAAGAGAATAAAGCCACTAAAACGCAACGGGGTTAATGAGCTTTAGAGAATATCGGAAAAATACTATTAAGGAGAGATAACAATAAAAGAACAAAGATTAAGAAGACAGAAGATGACGATTGATACTGCATTTAAATGTTTGAAGATCAAAGTTGATTGGAAAGCAAGAAGCCGGAAGAGAGTTCCACAGGTGAGAAGTGTGAGAGAAGAAACTGTTTGCATAGAATTTACGGTTACATCTAACCATTTCAGCAGTAAAATGGTGATGCCACTTATATAGTAGAAAACCACCCACATTCCCGCCATATTCCCTCAGGGAAAATAAGTTCCACTCAAACAGCTTCTTCCCGTGAACCACTACCCTGTGGAACAGACACCCAACAGGACTTTTCCCCCGATCACTACAGACTTAATCATTAACTTCTACTCCTATACACATAAATGGCCTCCTAACGTAACCCTCTACCTCGATTGGCTCCCGGGCTTTGTAAAGGGAGCTGTAAAAAATGTGATGATATCAGATTTGGTTTTTAACATAGTTTCTTCTGATTTGATTTTTCTGGCAAAACAATTTCTTCATTTCAGCGATAAAATTTCGAAATAAATTATATATTATTGCTGTAGGTTTTCTGAAATTCATGGTAACTTTTAATGTCAGAATATATTCGGGTTTGTGGCGGCAAAACATGACGGCGTTTTTCAGGAATTTTTGCAATCTCATTGCTCTGAATTTTCTTGTTTCTGTTTAATACTTCCTGATCGTTAAAATGAAAATAAAATGAATTAAAAATAACTATTGATCCATTGCTATGTCACTTTGCAATAAATGAAAACATTTGTCAAAAATTAAACTAATTTTTATTATATAAATACATTTAAATATATCTTATTTGAAACGTTTATTTATCTAGGAGCGTCGATCACAGTTAAAAAGTTCCTTGAGAACAGTATTGCAAGTTTCAACATACAACATTTCTTCTAGCTTGTAAGGACTAGAAGAATTCTTACAATTAAGATGAGTCAATTTACAATTACTTTATCTTTGAACTTTATTTTCTGCATTTTCTTGTCTTTTCAACACTTCCCGAATATTAAACTCAGAAAAAAATTGTCCTCACTTTCTAATAATAAATAATAAATATAATTAATATTTAAATAAATAAAAATGTAATAAATAAATATAAATAATAAATAAATGTCATTATTAATGAAACTGTTTTTTTAATATGTAATCATTTTGCGCTATTTTTGTCTGGGGCAGATTACGAACTCACGTAACTTAATCGAGTGGTTAGGCTGCAGGGAAACGGTTTTTATTATTATTATTTATAGAGATAGCATTTCTAGATAGATTTCGAGCCAAGGCAAAGGCGATTCGATCTACCCTGAGGTGATGATATGTGTCTTCATGAGAGCACATCTAACGACGATTTTCAGACAATTTTTTCTATTCAATTTCATTCACAAGGATTGGGGTCAACTTGTAGTTTTTTGCATTTTTAAATTTTTAATTTTTTAATTTTTTATTTTGGTAACGATCATTTCTATCAACAGACCGATGTAACATGTCACTTACCTTCACAAATTGACCATGAGATCTCATGGACTTTAAAACTGTAACAACTTGACCACACGTCGGGATTTTTTTTATACAAACGTATATTTAAACATATTTTACTTTTAAAAGATTTTTTTTTTCCAACAGAGACGTTTTTAAAGTTAAAGGCGATAACTGTTGAATAATATCTGCCTTTTGAGAGGGCAAGTGACATAAATATAGAATAGATATTAATATTTAGTGTGATCTGGTTTAGAATCAGGATGGAAAAAATGATTGAATCCAACGGTTTTCGCGAGATTAATTTTATTAAACTGCAGATGCGAAGGAGAACTGTAATTTACGCTATTTTAAAAAGAAGAGAAATATTTTAAATTACAATATACACTGACATCTTTAATCCGGTATCAGTATTCCGGCAATACTCGTAATCCGGTACTATTTGTATTGAATGAAACGATAAAAACCCTGTTTGGAAGCATTGATAATTGTTTCATTTCTTCTTTTAAGTTTTGTTCGATTAACAATATATATGTTAAAAGAGCTAGCAAGACTGTTTACATTGAAAGTTTAGGGGTGTTTTCTATAATTCGGCAATAACCTCATCCCAAGGGCGCCGGCTTAAAGAGGTCGGACAGGGCGTGTTTTTCTCTAATGAGATTTCTCGAATATTCAGGCCGGTAGGCGCAAATAACATATTGTTTAAAAAAATAAACTCAAATATGGGTATCCACTAAAAGTAACGTTTAAAGTGATAAAAATGTCGGATTAATAAATGTTAAAAAATCCAATATTTCTTTAGAAATTGCTTTGTTTACGTTTCGGCGAGAAGGGATGTGCTTAAAGGCAGTATACGACCATGCCTAATCGACGAAGCTCTTTGTGGTCGAGTCGTTTAAATGTACGTCGGATCTAACTCCATCAATGTTTTTATTCACTGGGCTAATAGATAAAGGCGTTGATTGGGTGATCCAAAAGTGGCTTAACTCAAATCGTTGTAGCAAGGCAGAAGGGAACAAAAACTTGAGAGCTATCAAGGGGAATTAACTGAAATTGAGATATGGCATGTGGAATTAGAACAATCTACATTTGTGAACTAAATAAAGGATTCTGTTCAAAATTCCAACAAATATCACCTGAAGAAGTCCGGAGCGTACAACGACCGAAACGTCGGGAATATGGCAATATGCACCCTTGGGCAAATTAATTGATACAACAGTTCCGTTATTATTTACTTTTTTCGCATTTTCCCAATGGAGCATGACCAAGTTCAAGTCGTTCCTTGAAGATTGACCACAGATTCTCGAGTGGATTCAAATCAGGAGAATTTTCAGGCTAGTCTATAGTACTTTGAATTGCTCACTGATAAGGCTTGACAATGTGTTCTTGCAGTGTTACAAATTTTATCGCAGATAATGGCCGTAGGACAACTAATCGACTGTCGAGACAATAGTGTCTGAGCGTGAAAAAAAATCAGATACAATCAGGGATGACGCAATATTTTTCAATGTCAAACAAATTTCATTACACCCCCCGAAAATAGATTCATATTATTGCACACCACTGCAAAAAACTGAGGAAAAAATAGAAATCGATTACCCCTGTGACTCCTGTGGGTCTAAAACTCACCGTATGGTGAAAGAAAGTAAATTAAGTGGTTATTTCAATTAATTTGCACAAAAATGTAGATAAGGACAACAGTCCGAACAATGAAAATAGTGTAAAGAATATTCAGCCTGGTAAACGAAAATGAAGTACGGTTTTAAAAAAAAAGAAGCGTCTACACAAATATGGGTATCCACTGAAAATAATGTTTTAAGTGATATATATATATATATATATATATATATATATATATATATATGGGGAGGGGGTAATGGTAGTAGTAGTAGTAGTAGTAGTAGTAGGAATCCCAAATGTCCCCCCAATTTAAATATATATATTTTGAAATTGGTTTATACAACACAGACAATGTTTTCTATCGCCTTGGAAAAATATTTTAGATGAAACATCGAACTTAATCGCTTGCCAGCAAAAAGCAATTTGTGCGCGGAATGAAGTTAATGAAAGTACAATGTGTCGCTACAGCTTGCAACTATATTTAATGGACCAATGCAGTGCATTAACAAAAACAAACGAATTTAAATAAGGAACGCATTTTTCTCCATTCTCCATACCTTTTTTTTTATGGTGCATACATTTAAAATACCAGCCATTTTTATCGACGCAAATTTGGATTCCCGCACGCCTTTGGTACCGTCATTCATTTTTATTATATCTTGATTGGCTTTCAACAAATTTATTTTTAGGTAACAACAGAAAACAATTTTCAGTGCTGAAGAACAGAAATAGATAGTAAAAAAAAAATCTTTATTTTTACGATAGATATTCATTTTTAAAATTGGGGGTTCTTTACACACACACACACACACACACACACACATATATATATATGTGTGTGTGTGTGTGTGTGTGTGTGTGTGTATTCGACGTATGAGGGTCAAGCTGCTCAGTTTCTAGGAACCGACAGCCCGACACCAGCACATATGATTTGATTATAATGGTCAAGGCTTTGTGCAGGACCATCCACACTTTTTGAAGGGCCGAATACAGAGACCTGGTGCACTACGTGCCACAAGGTCCCCAAACAACCTTTTACAGATTTTTAATTCAGAGTTATATATATATATATATATATATATATATATATATATATATATATATTCACATGTTTCATTAAATAATATAGACAAATGTTGTCTATTTATTTTATGTAAATTCTTTTCATATCGTCGGATAAGCTTAATAACATTATCATTAAACGAAGAAAGAAAATCACAGTATTGATCCATATTTTTTAATCCAATCTAAGCTTTCGGCTACATAAGCCATTCTCAAAGATGTCAATTACTGTACAATATATTAAGCAATATACGGACAAGACAGTGAAAAATATGGATCAATATTGTGATTTTCTTTCTTCGTTTAATGATAATGTTATTAAGCTTATCAGACGTTATGAAAAGAATTTACATAAAATAGACAACACTTGTCTACATTATTTAATGCTTAATATATTGTATAGTAATTGACACCAATACCAATAGTAATCGGAGCTCTGGGCCTCGCGAGAAAAGGAATAGACAATTTTACTAACAGTGTCCATGGTAACATCAACATACAATTTGCCAAGAAGATCACCCTACTAGGAAAATCAAATATGTTAAAATGACAATTCTCCTATAGAGCCTAGCGACCACAGTTTGAACAAAGCTCTACAGGATACGATGCAGGAAACATAACATACACAAATAATATTAATATTAATAATAATAATAGTAATAATAATAATAATAATAATAATCTAGAAATTACTAATCACACATATTGAAAAAAATTGTTGGCCGCAAATGCAGTTTTTTTTTTTTATAAATATCCAGTAACAATTGACCATCTTGTATCAGGTTGCACAGTGTTAGGACCCACTGAAGATAAAACCCTGCATGAGAGTGTGAGCCAATATCTACATTGGAAAATATGCATTTTGTACGGGAAGGAATCTGAAAAAAAACTGGTATGAACATCACCTCGACTGGGTTACAGAGATAGGACCTGTAACAACTTTTATGGGACTTTATAATGCACAGAGACTGAACAAACAAATCTATTCGCCTAGACATCGCGATCGGAGATCACAAAAACAGAATGTGCTTCCTCATTGTCATGGCAGTCCCTGCAGTTTGTGATGTATCTTTGAAGATCTTCAAAAAACTAAAAGTGGAAATCTAAAAATTGTGGCACATGAGGACATCAATAATTTCAGTTGTAGTTGGATCTTTCGTACTGACTGTAAAGGTTCCTATAGACTCATTGAAGGGATTCCTGGTAGCCCATGCGTTTAAGGAATACACAATATACGAAAATTGTACTCACAAGTACAGCTTACTCTTTACGAAGGGCTTTATCTATGTAAAATGTGTGTGATCATAGTTTTTTGAGGTCTTTTTTTTTGGGGGGGTTATTACAAAAATATCAGTGGAAGATGTCATAAAGCCATTTCTGACCTTAGGTTTCTGGTTGGGACCCGAAAGGTAATGTGTATACAACAGAAACACAAGGAAATAATAATAATAATAATAATAATAATAATAATAATAATAATAACAATAAAGCAACAAAAATGAGGAAACTTAAAACTACAATTATCCCTATTGTGATAGGGGCTTTTTTTAATGATAACTCTCTTACAATCGCCTATTTAATCATAGACAACGGAGGGGACTTTGTAATTAGGCAAGATAATACCGCAAATAATAATAATAATAATAATAATAATAATAATAATAATAATAATTTTGAACTGCTTAAAATTTTTTTGTATGAGCAATCATTTGTTGCGCTGTAAACAATTACAAATTGCATTCTTCCCAAATTATACAGTAATTTAGCAAAATACAGAAAAATGTATCCAAATATATCCACATTCCAAGCTCCAGCTTTTAATTTGCCAAAATTAGACACAATTATTTCTAAATTTAGAAAAATAACATTGATATTTCAATATAAAATAAAAGCAAATGACAAAACGCATTCATCCTGTTTCAAATACAGACAGCCCACACAAAATCTTTT
This sequence comes from Acanthosepion pharaonis, assembly GCA_903632075.3. NCBI lineage: Eukaryota > Metazoa > Mollusca > Cephalopoda > Sepiida > Sepiidae > Acanthosepion > Acanthosepion pharaonis. Next base: position 1,615,964 of record CAHIKZ030002479.1, on the reverse strand, counting down.
TCACTGTCTCTTCTCAGAACAAATCCGCCTCGATCAGTCGACGTGAGATAACATGGTTGCGCATGTGCAATTGAACTGGTTCTACAAGTCAATGAGAAATTCTCTATATATGTATGTATATATGTGTGTATGTAAATAGTGTTTGTGCTATGCGTTTCTTTCGTAGTATGTTTGTGTAAGGAGCAAATGACTATAAATTCATTGGCAATTTTAAAATGCGCCTTTCTGATTCACGTTTTATTTACGCCACAATGAAACCAAACGAAAAGCTGACACATCATGCCGAAGGATATGACAAGAATTCTTCAAATACCTTCTTTTTTAATTTTACTTTTTACAATAAGGTTCACCCTGTACAAGGCCTCCGGAGCCACTCGAAGTAGAGGGCTACGCTAAGGAGCAGTTTATATGGATAGAAGGGGAAGATAATGGTTAACTCTAGACTTGAAGAGGTTAAGATTGTTGAAACATCCTCTTGGGAGTCTGTTCCATATGGATTGCAGGAAGAAGCTGTTTGAGTGGAACTTACTTCTCTACAACAGAATACCGATGGAATGTCGGTGGTTTGCTACTATGTAAGTGGCATGGCGGGTTCTAACGATGAAAGTTAGACCTAGCGGAAGCAAGAAATGTTCGTCCGAGTACTTTCAATGGAAATAGCGATAGAGTAGTGAGAGATTCTCTACATTCTGCCTCTGAGAGAGAGAGAGAGAGAGAGAGAGAGAGAGAGAGAGAGAGAGAGAGAGAGAGAGAGAGAGAGAGAGAGAGAGAGAGAGAGAGAGAGAGAGAGAGAGAGAGAGAGAGAGAGAGAGAGAGAGAGAGAGAGAGAGAGAGAGAGAGAGAGAGAGAGAGAGAGAGAGAGAGAGAGAGAGAGAGAGAGAGAGAGAGAGAGAGAGAGAGAGAGAGAGAGAGAGAGAGAGAGAGAGAGAGAGAGAGAGGTTGGGGATGGTTAGAAAATAATTATTCTCCAACAAGGAAGAGGAGACGCTTTTGAATTTCCATCAAAACTGGAAAGAGAGATCTGGGCAGCTCCCGCCCAAACATAGCAACAGTGCTCTATTTTGGGCCTGATCTGGCTCTTGTAAATATAGCGGACAGCATGAGGACTCGGGTACTTACTGAAGCGATACAGGGAGCCGATCATTCGTATATAAGAGGTTAGATTTGAGTATGAGGCCCAATAGTTTCACAAGGCTCGGTGACTCCTCGAGGAGACATCCGTTCATTGTGACGGGCGGTAGTTCGGGGTCTGATCGGCGGTGATCGAATGTAACCAGTTTGGTTTTCGAGGCATTGAATGTAACCAGCCATATGGATTGTTAGTGTCGTACAAAATATAGAAAATACTGGCATACTCCCCGGTCATAATGCGATAAATCATAATGTGATAAATGAGAATGTGATAAATCATAACTTGATAAAAATCATAATTTGATAAAAATCATAATTTGATAAATCATAATGTGATAAATCATAATTTGATAAATGAGAATGTGATAAATGAGAATGTTATAAATGAGAATGTTGTAAATGAGAATGTGATAAATCAGAATGCGATAAATCAGCATGTGATAAATCCTAATTTGATAAATGAGAATGTGATAAATGAGAATCTTATAAATGAGAATGTCATAAATCAGAATGTGATAAATCATAACTTGATAAAAATCATAATTTGATAAATCAGAATGTGATAAATCAGAATGTTATAAATCAGAATGTGATAAATCATAATTTGATAAATCAGATTTGATAAATGAGAATGTGATAAATGAGAATGTTATAAATCATAAAGTTGAATTCTTTAAATTCATTAATTTTCACTTTAACATTGGCAAGATCATAATCTGAAAAATTGCTTGCCACCATTTGCTTTCACGTTGACATTTTTTGCTCACTGACAAAACTTCATTTTGTTTCCTTAGTCTCATGTCTGTGAGACTGCGTGTCGACAAGGTGGTGTCAAATTTACGTGAATTTCCGGCAAGGGTTACCCAAAAATGCCTGCTTCCAGGTATGAAGGAGCGAATGAATTTATTTGTAATACGGACACCATGGACTTTCATTTCTTTTGTGTAAAAACTTAAAGAAAAGATATGCGAGAAACAATATTGCATTTTTATTAAATAAATATTTGTCATTTTAACCATTAAACTGGTTTTAAAATAGCGTGAGTATTTTGTATGGTAAATAATAACACTTAATTTTTTCAAAAGAATTAATGAAACTTTATTGATGTAAACATCGAATGCAAGTAAAACCCAGTTATCAGTTTGCACTTTTGACCAAAATTTGGTTTCGATCGGTCAATGTATGGCTATTTTAGAGGGGGGGGGACGGACGGGCTAACGGAAATCACAGAATTTACTTTCAGGGTAATTATTCTGATGGACTTTCCTCTATGGTACCTAAGCTTTATGAATTTAAGCTCGGTACTAGACTGGCGGCAAAGACACACCATTTTTACAGTCAAAATGGCTAGATGTAAACCGCAAGTTCTATGCTAACAGTTTCTTCTATCGCACTTGTTGCTTGTGAAAATCTCACTCGGTTTCTTGCGTTACAGTCATCTTTAAAAATTGAAATGCAATGCCAATCGCTATCTTCTTGCCTTAGCGGCTTTATTACTGTTGAAACTTGACTAAAGCATGGAATAATAATGCAACACAAAATGTACTTAGAACAAAATGTATTGAAACAAGAAAATGTACACAATATTTACATATAGTCTTTTGTATATTCCTGGGAAGACCGTTCCTGGAGAATGTGTTGACTAAGTCGCAGTCGGGCAGAGTCTCTGGATTGAATCTCTTGATTCCTCCCCGCGTCTTCCCGGTACCAACCATATTTATATGGTCGGTACTCCACTATACATTACCTTGCTTGGGGTGCAAGGATTTCAAAAAAATTCTTCTTATCTTGTCGAGTTCCTGTAAAGTATCTTATCTTTCTTTGCTTCAATCCAACTTCGGATTTCTTTGTCATATTTTACGTCACCTGTTATTACATTACTCAGATAGTGAAATTTCTGCGTCTACTTGATTTTCCCCCACTTTTTTTTTAAACTCAGAGACGAAGTTGAACATGAATGAATTAATCTTATTTATAAAATAAGAATCCTCATAATATATTCAGATTTTATTTATTTGTTTTTCTCTTACCAACCAGTTTTTTTTTTATTTTCACACAAATCTACCCCAGATGATGGCTGGAGAATAGACCGGTCAAAACGTTATGTTTACAACATTAAGTGCATGAAGAAGGAGTTCAATTATCCGAAGAGAATTTGGAATGATTAAAAATTGCCAAATTGCAATAGAAGCAATGAAAAGTTTCGCTGCTAATGCATCGACAGGTTGGTTGGTTGATTTTGTTTAGCGGCATATCAACATCTCTATGGGTTATTTAATGCCGAAATCTAAATATTTTGAATACAATTGTATGCCTTCAACTAAAGATAAAAATTGGTAATTCTACAATAAAAGGTAATTTCACTACAAATATGTATTACTGGCAATCTTTTTTTTTTTTATATATAAAAATGCATTGCTGGTATCTTTAGAATAAAATGTATTTTTATATTTTCATATTTTTTGTTTGGAGGTTCAAATTTTGCCCAAAGCACGGACCCTAACAGGTGCTACCACCATTTCATCGATAGGTAATGATAGATTGATTCGTTTTCGACGGCTAATCAACACTTTGCAGGTTATTTAAAGGCAGAAAATACTTTTTAGATTTGTAAATATTTTTGATAATAATGTTGATATAATATGGGGGATTAATTCTATATTACATTCAATATATAAATTGATCTCTCTCTTCGTGGCCACAATAGTTTAGAGAATGTAAATAGCTATAAAACACACTCTTGTGTAGCTAATCAGTATTTCATTGATTGATTCGTTTTCTACGGCTTATCAACACTTTGCAGGTTATTTAAAGCCAGAAAGTATTTTTGGAAGAATTTTTATTTTGGAGATAATAACGATTTAGTGATACAAGTCTTACTAATTAACCCATAGCTGGGGGAGATAAAGAGGATTTATACCGCCTCTAAGATAAAAAAATAAGTGAAATTACCTGTGTGTAGGGGTTTGCGGTCAGATGTAGGAGGCGGAGTGTTTGCCATGGCTTGTTTTTCAAAGCTAGGACACTCCGAACTCTGGTTTTTGTAATCTTTTTACCGGAAGGGGTGGGATGCGCAAGTCTGCCACTTTGTTACTTAAGGCCTGCCTTCCCTCCCTCCCTTCTCATCGTTTTTTCTCTCTCTTCTTCTCACATCATTAATTGATCCCTGACTGAATTTTAGGTCGCGAGACTGGGCGGTGTTTCGCAACACTTACTATACCGAATCGGCTTCTGATCTAACCTTTGAGTCGAAAGGAATTTTAGACAAATTCAGCAACTCAAGAATTCATTAAGCACTTTTACATAGCAGGAAAGAGTGCGTCTGCTGGAAATAAAAAATGCTATATATTTTCGTTGTATATTTTTCCATAATTAAATGCAAATATATTTGCAATGTTTAAATTTTCATTCTTTATAAAACTATTCATTATAAAACTATTTTTGAATAATAAAAAAAAAAATGTCTAGATTAGATTTTCAAATCCCTAGGTGACTTTTGGGACACCCACTACAAATTGGTTGAATAAAAGTCTTCTTTTTTTTTTATTCATAATGAAAATTTAATCACACCAAAATAAAAAAGAACTAATAAAAAAATCTGATTAGCTTTCCTGTGATAAGGAAGTAAAATATTCGATCAGGTATAATTTTGATTACATTTGAACGGCTCGGCGTTCAAATCAGCATTTCACTTTATTAATATATTTTCCCTGACCAGACGAGAATAGATATTCAGCTTTATGGCGATCGAAAAGACCAAAAAATGTTTTCTCGCGTGTTATAAATATGGAAAGAAATTCTCTGTTATTAATTAAGTCATTGATTTTACATCATTCCCTTTCAAAGCAAAAGTTTATTTTTATTGATATGAACCATTCAATTTCTGCATTTAGCTTGTAAAAAAATAGCAACTATTACTCTTGCGATTTCTAAAATAGTTCATTCTATGCAAGTTAAAATTTGACGATTGGCGTCACGTGACTGAATAATAATAACGATAATAATAATAATAATAATAATAATAATAATAATAATAACCAGTTCTGGGTGCAAGAAATTTATATGAACACCACCAGACGCGGTTACGGAGATAGGACCTGTAACAATTTTATGGGACTTTACAATACACAGAGACAGAACAATCAAAACTAATCTCCCAGACGTTGAAGTGCTCTAATAATTTTCTAAGCGTAGCTTAGATGTGGCACAAGGCTGAAAGTGTGGAGCACCCATTGAGGATGGAACTCACTACGCAGTCGTAATTGATCTAGCAAGACACGCTTGTTAATCATTACACCACGTCAAGTGGTCTAATGATTTTCACAAGACCGAAAGCGAGAAACGCCCAGTGAGGATCGAACTCATTATTCAGTCATAGTTGATCTAGTGAAACAAGCTTGCTAACTATTACATCACGTCAAAGTGCCTCATGGTGGTTTTCTAAGCGTAGCTGAGATGTGGCATAAGGCCAAAAGTGTCGAGCACCCAGTGATGAATACTAAACGTGTGGAAAGACCAAACAAAAAGCAAGATGGACTTTTCCTTAATCCAGTAAAAGAACAGATAGATTTGGATATTCTAGTGTCACGTGATTCACGTATTTGGAAAATCGTAAGAAAGGCGAATCAAAGAATCGATATGATTAAACTTTACGAATCTCAATTCAAGAAAGTTAAAAACTCTCTTTTTATACTGTATCTATTCAACCACAACGGTCAGGTGACTGAGTGATTGGAAAGACATTTTTCTCTGGTTTTGCATTTCACCATCAGAAAGGTGACTACTTGATATTATCGGAGGAGGCTCTGTAGGTGTTGAACAAACACAAATGTGACTGAGCAGGGATTGGTTAGATGCCTTAATGGTCCGACACACATAGATACGAGCGACCAGCTAGTATTCAACCATTACTCGAATATGGGGCTGGATCCCATACTACAAACAAAGATATCGACTTTATTGTAATCTACCAAGGGCAGTCTAACATCTCTTCAATCTAGACGCCATTTCCCCATTTGTGTGAGGCATTCTGATTGGTTATTATAATGGAAGTGAAAAATTTAGTCACGTTCCTAAAAAGGAGGACATATGGTCATCCACACAAATTGATGAAAGAGCACTCGAAAACAAAATCCATCTTTTTTGACTTGAGACTGACAGGTGAAACTCTTTACCTAGGGATGTTGTGAATACACCAACGCTGACTATTTTCAAGAGGAAACTGTGGATACTGATCAAATGATCCGAAGGTCTATTGATTAATTCAAAAATTAATGAAAAAAAACAACAAATAATGGTTTTGTCAAAAGGATGTTTTTTTTTTCTTGACACCGTTAATACTGTATGCTCCCTCAATAATCGTTATTGTTTTATTTTGTTTTACTGCATGTAAACTTCAATGGATTATTTAATGCTCTTTATGATTTTTATTGCTGGTAATATTTTTCCAAAAATTATTGCTGTTAATAAATTTTCCAAAAAAAATGTATTGCTGGCCTTAAAACCTATTTTTTGTACTTTCATAGTGTTTTGAACGCTTTGGTGGGTAACTGTTTACCCATAGCTGGGACCCTGACAGGTGCTACCACTCCGTACCAAGGTGGACTTGAGAACAAAAGCCTTACTGTCGGATGTAGTTTATCGTCTTATCCAGGACGCTTTATTGTTTTAAAAACCTATCTGAAAAATTTTAATAAAACTATAACATATAAAACCAAACATTAATATTTGTTTTTGTCAGGAATAGACAATAACACTGCGTATTTATTGAAATGCTTATTTATACGATTATAAAAGAGTAAATATTATAAAGAAAAACATGAGAACAATAACACTAGATTTTACTTGAGTATAGAATTAAATTTATGAACTAAAAGAATAATTTATTTGTTTACAACATGATTAAAATATTTTTATAGTTCACTATAAAATAATTTTATATTTATGAGATTATAAATCATATATTTACGAAAGATAATTAAATTTTTATTATTTTGAATATTATAAAGTTTGTTTAGTCATAGTTTCATTAAAATTCTAAAAATAACTTTCTGAAACAATGAAAATTGCCGAAATTGTATACAAAAAAATGAATAAAGAAAAAAAGAAAATAAAGAAAAAAAAAAGAAAGGAAAAATGAAAAAAGAAAATCTTTGGAGACACAATTTTTTTTCTTTCTGACGGAATACCAAAAGCTAAGCAGAGTAAGACTGAAAAAATATCGTTAGAAACAAAGAAAAGTATAGTGAACTGTTACGGGATATCTGTCCACCTGTATGGCATCGAATGCTGGACAATTTCCTCACAGATGAAGAAGAGACTTGAAGCAAGAGAAACAAAGAAAAGAGTACTGAACTGTTACGTAATATCAGTCCTCCTATATGGCAGTGAATGCTGGACAATCTTCTCACAGATGAAGAAAAGACTTGAGGCAACAGAAATGCGGTTCTACAGAAGGATGCTAAGAATACCGTGGATCGAACACGTGAGAAACAAGATTTTTGAGAAAATGAAAACAAAGAAATTTATACTTAATATCAATAAGGAGCAGTTGAAATTTCTGTGGCACATAATGAGAAAGGATTGCTCGGAGAACCTGATACTCACAGGACAGATTGAGGCAAAGAGGGACAGAGGAAAGCAGCGAAATGAGATTCAGCAAATGGATGGTAAAACAGGGTTTGCAAGAAATAACAAAAAGACAAAACTTATTAATTGCAACAAGGGAGAAGGAAGATGTAGAGGGCCATGATCGCCTACGTCCTGAAAAGACACGGCATATAAAAGAAAGAAGACTAAGTGAAACCGTGCCTTTTTTTAAAATTATGTTTAACTGAGATATCTTCCCATCCAGTTTTTTTACATTGGGTCGAATGCTATATAAAAGGTAGAAAGCAAGTATTTTGAATGGCGATTTTCAGGGCATTTCTTTTGGAAAAAAAAAACCTACACAACAATACCTGGATTTTATTTAATGTGGCAGCATTTGGGCCGCCATTGGTTTTACCTGTTTTTGAACAGTCCGCTTAGATGTAACTTTCTCCGAGGCCTTTCGTTCAATGTTTTTTAAGCTGTATCATTTCGAGCAAGGCAATAAAGCCACTAAGACACAAAGTGTTAGAGAGTGTGGAAGAATTAGGAACAGAAACATTAATAATGAGCGGGAAGTGAAAAGAGTAACCAGGAATACAGTAGATAGCGATTGAGATTGCATTTATATTTTTGCAGATTAAAGTTAGCTAGAAAGCATGGAGCCGCGAGGAAGTTCCACAAACGAGAAGTTCAAGATAAGAAACTGTCTGTAGAGAATTTACGGTTATATTTTAGCCGGCTCAACTGTAAATTGATGAGAACTCAACGCCTGTCTCGTTCTGCGTTTAAATTCATAAAGTCTAGGTACCATAGCGAAGAGCTCATTAATTAGTTTTCGAGTTTCCATTGTGTTTGTATTGGGTGGGGTGTTACAAGTATCAGTGAACAGTAAATTGTGGTTTAGACACCTCCCTTTTACGAGGAGTAATAAGGCCATAACTTTAGGCAACTTAAAAGTTTCAGCCTCCTCTTATAGATTCTTGAGGACTGTTAAGGAGGAAAAGTAGGCTTGTTTTCCTATTCACATCGCACATATTCGACCTTGCCTCGTTGTTGGATAGCCGAGTTCTAATTCCTGTTGGGTGTGTTATATTCACTTACGTGGAAATACTCTTGGGGAAAGGCATGAATCCACCTCTTCTCCCCCCTAGCTATGGGTTAATTAGTAAAACCTATATAACTAAATCATTATTATCTTTAAAAAAAATCTTACAATCTAAAAATATTTTCTGGCATTAAATAACTTCCAAAGGGTTGATAAACCGTAAAAAAAACGAATCACACAATCAGCCAAATACTGATTAGTTACACAGGCATATCTTTTAGATTTGTTTACATTCTCTCCAATATAAAAGTACAGAAACAATACAGTGGTCCCAAAGTGATGGATCAGTTCATATAATGATTGTAATATAGAATTGATCCCCCATTTTATATCTACATTATTAACAGACCCCCAACCACTAAAACATTCTTACAATCTAAAAATATTTTCTGGCTTTAAATAACCTGCAAAGGGTTGATAAGCCGTAAAAACGAGTCACTCAAACAGCCAAATCCTGGTTAGCTACACAGGCATGTTTTTTTTAGATTTATTTACATTTTCCGGAATATAAATGTATAGAAAGTACAGTGGCCACAAAGTTCATATAAAGAATTAAATATAGAATTGATTCTCCACTTCATATCCTCATTATTATCACCTCAAATTCTTACAATCTAAAAATATTTTTCTGGCTTTAAATAACCTGTGAAGAGTAACCACAATTTCCTTTATTTTAGGTCCATCCATGATAGCTATATTCATACTGACCATTTGCATAATGTACTCTATTCTCGCTGGGTTCTCTAGATTTGTGGCCTTGTACCAGGTTAATCTAAGCTAGGGAGATACGAATAGCCAGGATTCCATTGTACGTTTCTTAGCTTGAATATGAACAAAGGAAGCCGGTACGGTGATGTGAGACATTTTGAGAAGGAAAAACGCGGGTAAAGTTTCGCAATAAACTAAAAACAACACACACACACAAAAAAAGAAAAAAGAAAAAAAAAATCGCGAACGTAGATCTAACGACTTCCAGCCATTGCAACATGAGTCACTGACGGCAAAATAAACATTTGCCCCTTCCCACCCCAGAGGAAATGTCGATTTGGAAAACAGTGAAGGTTGCTGGATGATGGCCTTGGCTATTGCAGGATGGAGCGAAACGCGCCAAAACATCTATAATACGGTTATTGGCACATATCACAAAAAAAAAAAATGATAGCACACACACACACGCACACACACACACACACACACATACACGCGCGCTCGCGCACACACACGCACACACAGGTAGTGCATAGCATTCAGTCGCTAAAATGTAAATGGAAAAAATGATGATGATCAATAATAATAAAAATAATAATATTCACTTAATAATAATAATAATGATAATAATATTTTCCAGTGCAGATATTATGACAGAGTGGGACAATATCTGCAGTGGAAAATTTACATCTTTTACAGAAAGGAAACTGCAAGAAATTGGTATGAACACCACCCAGACCCGGTTACAGATATAGGACCTGTAACACATTTATGGGACTTTACAATACTCACAGACAGAACAATCTAATCTAATCGCCGAGACATTGGGATCAGACATCCCAGAAAGACAATGTACTTATTGACCTGCCAGATCCCTGCAGAATGTAATGTATTTTTGAAGATCTTCCAAAAATTATCAAAATATACACGAAATAACTGAAATCGAAATCTCAAAAATGTGGCACGTGAGGACATCAACAATTCCAGTTGTAGTTGGAGCCCTCAGTTTGAGTGAAAAATGTTTCGATAGATTCACTGAAAGGATTCCTGGTAAAAAAAAAAAAGGAAGTTAACATCACCGTCTTTTAATAATGTACAAGAAATATCAAATAAAAGCAAGCGGAGTTATTGTTGTTTGAATTCTTTCTGTTTTGTTTATTTTGAAGGCGAAGAAAGAAGAGTTTTAAATTTCTTATGTTGTTATGAATGAAGCCAGACATTATGGCAGTGAATGACGTCACAATATTTGTCTTTTCTTTCTTTCTTTCTTTCTTTCTTTCTTTCTTTCTTTCTTTCTTTCATACTCAAATCTTCAGTTTCACTCCATCTTATCTTTTGTCTTCTTTTTCCTTTCCTCCTTTATCTTCTGCCTTAAAGAAATTTCAAAAAATTCTACTCATAAGTACAACTCGCACATTACGAAAAGCTTAACTATGTAAAACGTGTCTGTTTTGGGTTTTTTTTTTTTTTAGTGGAAAATATGAAGTTATTTCTGGACTTAGGTCTCTGTTTGGGACCCAGAAGGAAACGTGTATACAACAGAAATCAAAGGAAACAGAAACAACAACAATAATAATAATAATAATAATAATAATAATAATAATAATAATGATAATATTAATATTAATAATAATAATAATGGCGTAGAGATGCAACTACAGCACAATACACCAGCTGAAACTGCAAAATACTTAAAAAAAAGACAGCAAAGACGAATGCAACCGACCAGATACAGAAGCGATGGCAAGATAAACCGCTTCATAGCCAATACTCTGCCCGTACCAAACAAGCTGACGTAGACAAAACCCGTACCCATCAGCGGCTACGTTGTGCAGGGTTGAAAGCTGAAACTGAAGGTTTTATCCTTGCTGCGCGGGACCAATGCTTGCTAACTAGGAATTATCAAGCACATATACTAAAATATTGTGTCAGCCCAAAATGCAGATTCTGTGATAAATACCCAGAAACGATTGATCATCTTGTATCAGGTTGCACGATATTGGCACTCACTGAATATAAAACCCGACATGACAGAGTGGGCCAATATCTGCACTGGAAAATCTGCAACTTCTACGGGAAGGAAACTGAAAGAAACTGGTATGAACACCACCCAGACCCGGTTACAGAGATAGGACCTGTTACAATTCTATGGGATTACACAATACACACTGACAGAACAATCAAGGACAACCGGCCAGATATTATTAAAGACCACAAACAAAAACGGTGCCTCCTTATTGATATGGCAGTCCCTGCTGACTGCAATGTATCTTTGAAGATATTCAAAAAGCTGTCAAAATACAAGGACCTTGAAATAGAAATCTCGAAAATGTGGCATATGGGAATATCAACAATCCCTGTTGTAGTTGGAGCCCTAGGATTGGTTGGAAAAGATTGCAGTAGACTAATTGAAGGGATTCCTGGAAGTCCATGCCTCAAGAAGATACAAAAAATTGCTCTGACAAGTACAGTCCACACTTTACGAAGGTCTTTATCTATGTAATTTTTTTTTTTTTTTTTTTGTCAGTGGAAAGTGTCATGATGCCATTTCTAACTTTAGGTCCCTGGGCGGGACCCGGAAAGAAATGTGTAAACACCAGAAATCAAAGAAAATAAAAATAATAATAATAATAATGCACGCATATTTGTCTTCACCGCCGTTTTGGCCATTCTTATCACACGATGAAATCAAATCCAAAGTGCCAATTTTTGCGCATAAAACCAATTTGAATGAACAGAAAATATTATTGGAATTGTGCTAATGATTTAATTCGTCATTATGTTAAGCGCGGCTATCAAGAATCGCGACTGAAATAAACTGCCAATGAAATAGCTAAAAATGAAGATTGCCATAATTTTACCCCAGATCAAAACATCGAAAAACGCAATAAGAATTCTGACAGAATCCAATTAGTCATTAACTGGCACCGAAATCTTGCTGGTATTTCGAAAAAAAAAAAAAACAAAAAAAAAAAAAAAACTACACGACGACTATGAGCACATTGCGCAAAAATATCCGCATTTTAAAGAGATTTTTACCATCACGTCAAAAGTTTCTTTCAAAAGAAATAAAAACATCAGACAAATTTTAACAAAATTAAATATCCACACTCAAAACAACATTGCTGTTTCGAATTGTTGTGCTTCCGAAAGCACTCATAGAAGCGGAAAACCCGGTCACAAATTCAAGGAGAGACGTCACGATTTCTACAGAAGGTGGTAATTAAGTTCTCATTTAATATACGCCGCCTAATGTACCAAATATAACTTGATTTATGTGGGTTGCACAACGGAAAAATTAAATAAAACATTCAATGGCCACAGGTATGATGTCAGACACAATAATGTGGCGTCGACGGAGCTTGCAGAATATTTTATAAAGAATGATGGTAATTTCGACAAATATCTTCAGGTGCACATTCTGAAAAAATATTCAAAAAATACCTACCTGTTGACCCTTAAAACTCATGTGGATGATTACGTATGCAAACTATTAACTTCCTGCTCCAGGATATGAACAGGATGAAAGAAGAGTTTCATAAAATTTATACTAAGTAACTATCCTCTCAGTAACTAATCAACTAATGGAAAAATCCATGATAAGCACAATGGCAATAATAATTAATAATAATTAATAATAATGAATAATAATTATTAATAATAATAATAATTAATAATGATAATAATTATTATTATTAAATGTACACAACACGTTCTCAACTGGCACAGTAAGAGCACAGTAGGAGTAAAGATGACGTGAAGGCAATATTTGACAGCATGGCAATAGCGTTCATTAGGAACTATGGCAGAAACATGACCTCGAGATGAACAGAGAAGGGATACGTCAATAGCCGAGAAACAGCAAGAAAAGCTCATGTGGGATACGGACATCTTGATTAACAAGAGTTTGGAGAGCAATCGCCCTGACTTTCGCATACATGCCGTGAATGAATACTGATAGATGTTGTCGTATCTTGGAAGAAGAAAATCGCGATGGCGTAAATACAGGCGAAAATACCGAAGTAGCAAGACCTGACCGCGAAAGTATGTATCAAGCAGCTGTTACTTTTTCGATTGGTGAACTCGAGACTATCTCGCAAGACGCCGGGAGGATATCTGATATTAATGGAATTGCGCAAGTAGGGAAAGTGTTGTGTTTCTAAGCTGCGCCTAGGAGCTGACATATATCGATGGGCAGCGGATGGAATGGTTATCGGCTGACATATATGGATGGGCAGCGGATGGAATGGTTATCGGCTGACATATGGATGGGCAGCGGGTGGAATGGTTAGCGGCTGACATATATGGATGGGCAGCGGGCGGAATGGTTATCTGCTGACATATATAGATGGGCAGCGGGTGGAATGGTTATCGGCTGACATATATGGATGGGCAGCGGGTGGAATGGTTATCGGCTGACATATGGATGGGCAGCGGGTGGAATGGTTATCGGATGACCTATGGATGGGCAGCGGGCGGAATGGTTATCAGCGGGTGGAATGGTTATCGGCTGATATATATGGATGGGCAGCGGGCGGAATAGTTAGCGGCTGACATATATGGATGGGCAGCGGGTGGAATGGTTATCGGCTGACATATATGGATGGGCAGCGGGTGGAATGGTTATTATCGGGGCGGATGACGGCTGACATATGGATGGGCAGCGGGCGGAATGGTTATCGGCTGATATATATGGATGGGCAGCAGGTGGAATGGTTATCGGCTGACATATATGGATGGGCAGCGGGCGGAATGGTTATCGGCTGACATATATGGATGGGCAGCGGGCGGAATGGTTATGGCTGACATATATGGATGGGCAGCGGCGGAATGGTTATCGGCTGACATATATGGATGGGCAGCGGGTGGAATGGTTATCGGCTGACATATATGGGCAGCATGGGTTATCGGCTGACATATATCTATGGGCAGGGTGGAATGGTTATCGGATGACATATATGGATGGGCAGCGGGTGGAATGGTTATCGGATGACCTATATGGATGGGCAGCGGGTGGAATGGTTATCGGATGACATATATGGATGGGCAGCGGATGGAATGGTTATCGGATGACATATATGGATGGGCAGCGGGCGGAATGGTTATCGGCTGACATATGGATGGGCAGCGGGCGGAATGGTTATCGGCTGACATATATGGATGGGCAGCGGGCGGAATGGTTATCGGCTGACATATATGGATGGGCAGCGGGTGGAATGGTTATCGGCTGACATATATGGATGGGCAGCGGGCGAATGGTTATCGGATGACATATATGGATGGGCAGCGGATGGAATGGTTATCGGCGACATATATGGATGGGCAGCGGGTGGAATGGTTATCGGCTGACATATATGGATGGGCAGCGGGTGGAATGGTTATCGGATGACCTATATGGATGGGCAGCGGGCGGAATGGTTAGCGGCTGACATATATGGATGGGCAGCGGGCGGAATGGTTATCGGCTGACATATATGGATGGGCAGCGGGTGGAATGGTTATCGGCTGACATATATGGATGGGCAGCGGGCGGAATGGTTATCGGCTGACATATATGGATGGGCAGCGGGCGGAATGGTTAGCGGCTGACATATATGGATGGGCAGCGGGTGGAATGGTTATCGGCTGACATATATGGATGGGCAGCGGGTGGAATGGTTATCGGCTGACATATGGATGGGCAGCGGGTGGAATGGTTATCGGATGACCTATATGGATGGGCAGCGGGCGGAATGGTTAGCGGCTGATATATATGGATGGGCAGCGGGTGGAATGGTTATCGGCTGATATATATGGATGGGCAGCGGGTGGAATGGTTATCGGCTGACATATATGGGTGGGCAGCGGGCGGAATGGTTAGCGGCTGACATATATGGATGGGCAGCGGGCGGAATGGTTAGCGGCTGACATATATGGATGGGCAGCGGGTGGAATGGTTATCGGCTGACATATATGGATGGGCAGCGGGTGGAATGGTTATCGGATGACCTATATGGATGGGCAGGCGGAATGGTTATCGGCTGACATATATGGATGGCAGCGGGGAATAGTTATCGGCTGATATATATATGGATGGGCAGCGGGTGGAATGGTTATCGGCTGACATATATGGATGGGCAGCGGGTGGAATGGTTATCGGCTGACATATATGGATGGGCAGCAGGCGGAATGGTTAGGCTGACATATATGGATGGGCAGCAGGTGGAATGGTTATCGGCTGACATATATGGATGGGCAGCGGGTGGAATGGTTATCACATATGGATGGGCAGCGGGTGGAATGGTTATCTGCTGACATATATAGATGGGTAGCGGATGGAATGGTTATCGGCTGACATATGGATGGGCAGCGGGTGGAATGGTTATCGGCTGACAAATATGGATGGGCAGCATGGAATGGTTATCGGCTGACATATATGGATGGGCAAATGGTTATCGGCAGCGGCATATATGGATGACATATATGGATGGGCAGCGGGCGGAATGGTTAGCGGCTGACATATATGGATGGGCAGCGGGCGGAATGGTTAGCGGCTGACATATATGGATGGGCAGCGGGTGGAATGGTTATCGGCTGACATATATGGATGGGCAGCGGGTGCAATGGTTATCGGCTGACATATATGGATGGGCAGCGAGTGGAATGGTTATCGGCTGACATATATCTATGGGCAGCGGGTGGAATGGTTATCGGATGACATATATGGATGGGCAGCGGGGCGGAATGGTTATCGGATGACAGCATATGGATGGGCAGCGGGATGGAATGGATGGGCGGCTGACATATATGGATGGCAGATGGGCGGAATGGTTATCGGCTGATATATGGATGGGCAGCGGTCGGAATGGTTATCGGCTGATATATGGATGGGCAGCGGGCGGAATGGTTATCGGCTGACATATATGGATGGGCAGCGGGCGGAATGGTTAGCGGCTGACATATATGGATGGGCAGCGGGTGGAATGGTTATCGGCTGACATATATGGATGGGCAGCGGGTGGAATGGTTATCGGATGACCTATATGGATGGGCAGCGGGCGGAATGGTTATCGGCTGATATATATGGATGGGCAGCGGGTGGAATGGTTATCGGCTGACATATATGGATGGGCAGCGGGCGGAATGGTTATCGGCTGACATATATGGATGGGCAGCGGGTGGAATGGTTAGCGGCTGACATATATGAATGGGCAAAGATGGGCACATATGGATGGGCAGGTGGGTGGATGGTTATCGGCTGACATATATGGATGGGCAGCGGGCGGAATGGTTATCGGCTGACATATATATGGATGGGCAGCGGGTGGAATGGTTATCGGCTGATATATATGGATGGGCAGCGGGTGGAATGGTTATCGGCTGACATATATGGATGGGCAGCGGGCGGAATGGTTAGCGGCTGACATATATGGATGGGCAGCGGGCGGAATGGTTAGCGGCTGATATATATGGATGGGCAGCGGGTGGAATAGTTATCGGCTGATATATATGGATGGGCAGCGGGTGGAATGGTTATCGGCTGACATATATGGGTGGGCAGCGGGCGGAATGGTTAGCGGCTGACATATATGAATGGGCAGCGGGCGGAATGGTTATCGGATGACATATATGGATGGGCAGCGGGTGGAATGGTTATCGGCTGACATATATGGATGGGCAGCGGGTGGAATGGTTATCTGCTGACATATATAGATGGGTAGCGGATGGAATGGTTATCGGCTGACATATATGGATGGCAGCGGGCGGAATGGTTATCGGCTGACATATATGGATGGGCAGCGGGCGGAATGGTTAGCGGCTGACATATATGGATGGGCAGCGGGTGGAATGGTTATCGGCTGACATATATGGATGGGCAGCGGGTGGAATGGTTATCGGCTGACATATATGGATGGGCAGCGGGTGGAATGGTTATCGGCTGACATATATGGATGGGCAGCGGGCGGAATGGTTAGCGGCTGACATATATAGGATGGGCAGCGGTGGAATGGTTATCGGATATGGATGGGCAGCAGGTGGAATGGTTATCGGATGACATATATGGATGGGCAGCAGGTGGAATGGTTATCTGCTGACATATGGATGGGCAATGGTTATCGGATGACATATATGGATGGGCAGCGGGCGGAATGGTTAGCGGATGACCTATATGGATGGGCAGCGGCGAATGGTTATCGGCTGACATATGGATGGGCAGCGGGTGGAATGGTTATCGGCTGACATATATGGATGGGCAGCGGGCGGAATGGTTATCGGCTGACATATATGGATGGGCATGGGTGGAATGGTTATCGGCTGACATATGGATGGGCAGCGGGTGGAATGGTTATCGGCTGACATATAGCGGGTGGAATGGTTATCGGCTGACCTATATGGATGGGCAGCGGGCGGAATGGTTATCGGCTGACATATATGGATGGGCAGCGGGGAATGGTTATCGGCTGACATATATGGATGGGCAGCAGGTGGAATAGTTATCGGATGACCTATATGGATGGGCAGCGGGCGGAATGGTTATCGGCTGACATATATGGATGGCAGCAGGTGGAATGGGCGGCTGATATATATGATGGGCAGCGGGTGAATGGTTATCGGCTGACATATATGGATGGGCAGCAGGCGGAATGGTTATCGGATGACATATGGATGGGCAGCGGGCGGAATGGTTATCGGCTGACATATATGGATGGGCAGCGGGAATGGTTATCGGCTGACATATGGATGGGCAGCGGGTGGAATGGTTATCGGACATATGGATGGGCAGCGGGCGGAATGGTTATCGGCTGATATATGGATGGGCAGCGGGCGGAATGGTTATCGGCTGACATATATGGATGGGCAGCGGGCGGAATGGTTAGCGGCTGACATATATGGATGGGCAGCGGGCGGAATGGTTAAGTGGCCGACATATATGGATGGGCAGCAGGGCGGAATGGTTATCGGCTGACATATATGGATGGGCAGCGGTGGAATGGTTATCGGCTGACATATATGGATGGGCAGCGGGCGGAATGGTTATCTGCGGCGACATATATGGATGGGCAGCAGGCGGAATGGTTATCGGATGACATATATGGATGGGCAGCGGGTGGAATGGTTATCGGCGACATATATGGATGGGCAGCAGGTGGAATGGTTATCTGCTGACATATGGATGGGCAGCGGATGGAATGGTTATCGGCTGACATATATGGATGGGCAGCGGCTGACATATATGGATGGGCAGCAGGTGGAATGGTTAGCGGCTGACATATATGGATGGGCAGCGGGCGGAATGGTTAGCGGCTGACATATATGGATGGGCAGCGGGTGGAATGGTTATCGGCTGACATATATGGATGGCAGCGGTGGAATGGTTATCGGCTGACATATATGGATGGGCAGCGAGGCGGAATGGTTAGCGGCTGATATATATCTATGGGCAGCGGGTGGAATGGTTATCGGATGACATATATGGATGGGCAGCGGGCGGAATGGTTATCGGCTGATATATATGGATGGGCAGCGGGTGGAATGGTTATCGGCTGATATATATGGATGGGCAGCGGGTGGAATGGTTATCGGCTGACATATATGGATGGGCAGCGGGTGGAATGGTTATCGGACCTATATATGGATGGGCATCTGGTTATCGGATGACCTATATGGATGGGGCGGAATGGTTAGCGGCTGACATATATGGATGGGCAGCGGGTGGAATGGTTATCGGATGACATATATGGATGGGCAGCGGGCGGAATGGTTATCGGCTGACATATGGATGGGCAGCGGGCGGAATGGTTATCGGCTGACATATATATGATGGGCAGCGGGCGGGTTATCGGCTGACATATATGGATGGGGAATGGTTATCGGTTATCGGCGGGCATATATGGATGGGCAGCGGGCGGAATGGTTATCGGCTGACATATATGGATGGCAGCAGGCGGAATAGTTATCGGCTGCGGAAATGGTTATCGGCTGACATATATGGATGGGCAGCGGGTGGAATGGTTATCGGATGACATATATGATGGGTAGCGGGTGGAATGGTTATCGGACGACCTATATGGCGGGCGGAATGGTTATCGGCTGACATATGGATGGGCAGCGGGCGGAATGGTTATCCGGATGACATATATGGATGGGCAGCGGGCGGAATGGTTATCGGCTGACATATATGGATGGGCAGGGGCGGAATGGTTATCGGATGACCTATATGGATGGGCAGCGGGCAGAATGGTTATCGGCTGACATATATGGATGGGCAGCAGGGCGGAATGGTTATCAGCGACATATATATGGATGGCAGCGGTGGAATGGAATGGTTATGGATGGGCAGCAGGTGGAATGGTTATCGGCTGACATATATTAGGGATAACATATGGATGGAATGGTTATCGGATGAGGATGGGCAGCGGCGGAATGGTTATCGGATGACAATGGGCAGCAGGTGGAATGGTTATCGGCTGACATATATGGATGGGCAGCAATGGTTATGGATGACATATGGATGGGCATGGGCGGAATGGCGGGACATATGGATGGGCAGCGGGCGGAATGGTTATCGGCTGACATATATGGATGGGCAGCGGCAGAATGGTTATCGGATATATGGATGGGCAGCGGGCGGAATGGTTATCGGCTGACATATATGGATGGGCAGCGGTGGAATGGTTATCGGCTGACATATATGGATGGGCAGCAGGCGGAATGGTTATCGGCTGACATATATGGATGGGCAGCGGGCGGAATGGTTATCGGTGCGGAATGGTTATCGGATGACATATATGGATGGGCAGCAGGCGAATGGTTATATATATGGATGGGCAGCGGGCGGAATGGTTATCGGCTGACATATATCTATGGGCAGCGGTGGCGGAATGGTTATCAGATGCTGACATATATGGATGGGCAGCGGGGCGAATGGTTATCGGATGACATATATGGATGGGCAGCAGGTGGAATGGTTATCGGCTGACATATATGGATGGGCAGCGGGTGGAATGGTTATCGGCTGACATATATGGGCGGGCGGGTGGTTATGGTTATCGGATGGGGAGGATATATCGGCCGACATATATGGATGGGCAGCGGGTGGAATGGTTATCGGCTGACATATATGGATGGGCAGCGGGTGGAATGGTTTATCGGTTATCGGGGCGGAATGGTTATCGGATGACCTATATGGATGGGCAGCGGGCGGAATGGTTATGGCTTGACATATATGGATGGGCAGCGGATGAATGGTTATCGGCGATATATGGATGGGCAGGGGTTATCAGACGGATATGGATGGGCATGGTTATCGGCTGACATATATGGATGGGCAGGGGCGGAATGGTTGTGGATGACATATCTGGATGGGCGGCGGGCGGAATGGTTATCGGCTGACATATATGGATGGGCAGCGGGCGGAATGGTTATCGGCTGGGATGGGCAGCGGGTGGAATGGTTATCGGATGACATATATGGATGGGCAGCGGGCGGAATGGTTATCGGCGACATATATGGATGGGCAGCGGGTGGAATGGTTATCGGCTGACATATATGGATGGGCAGCGGGTGGAATGGTTATCGGATGACATATATGGGATGGGCAGCGGGTGGAATGGTTATCGGCTGACATATATGGATGGGCAGCGGGCGGAATGGTTATCGGCTGACATATATGGATGGGCAGCGGGCCGGCTGACATATATGGATGGGCAGCAGGTGGAATGGTTATCGGCTGACATATATGGATGGGCAGCAGGCGGAATGGTTATCGGCTGATATATGGGCATGGAATGGGCAGGATGGGCAGCGGGTGGAATGGTTAATGGATGGGCAGCAGGCGGAATGGTTATCGGCTGATATATATGGATGGGCAGCGGGCGGAATGGTTATCGGCTGACATATATGGATGGGCATGGTTATCGGCTGACATATATGGGATGGGCAGGCGGGTGAATGGTTGGCAGCTGACGCCTGTTATGGGATGGGCAGCAGGCGGAATGGTTAGCGGCTGACATATATGGATGGGCAGCGGGTGGAATGGTTATCGGCTTTGCGACATATATGGATGGGCAGCGGGCGGAATGGTTATCGGCTATCGGATGATATATATGGATGGGCATCGGACATATCGGGCGGAATGGTTATCGGATGACATATATGGATGGCAGCGGGTGGAATGGTTATCGGATGACCTATGGATGGGCAGCAGGAATGGTTATCAGCTGACATATATGGATGGGCAGCAGGCGGAATGGTTAGCGGCTGACATATCTGGATGGGCAGCGGGTGGAATGGTTATCGGCTGACATATATGGATGGGCAGCAGGTGGAATGGTTATCTGCTGACATATATATGGATGGGTAGCAGGTGGAATGGTTATCGGCTGACATATATGGATGGCAGCGGCAATATTATCGGATGGATGGGCAGCGGGCGGAATGGTTATCGGATGGACAGCGAGCGGAATGGTTATCGGCTGACATATATCTATGGGCAGCGGTGGAATGGTTATCGGATGACATATATGGATGGGCAGCGGGCGAATGGTTATCGGACGACCTATATGGATGGGCAGCGGTGGAATGGTTATCGGCTGATATATGGATGGGCAGCAGGCGGAATGGTGATGACATATATGGATGGGCAGCGGGTGGTATGGTTATCGGATGACCTATATGGATGGGCAGCGGGCGGAATGGTTAGCGGCTGACATATATGGATGGGCAGCGGGTGGAATGGTTATCGGCTGACATATGGATGGGCAGCGGGTGGAATGGTTATCGGATGACCTATGGATGGGCATCAGGCGGAATGGTTGGCGGCTGAATATATGGATGGGCGGCGGATAATGGTTATCGGCCGACATATATGGATGGGCAGCGGGTGGAATGGTTAGCATATATGGATGGGCAGCAGGTGGAATGGTTATCGGATGACATATATGGATGGGCAGCGGGTGGAATGGTTATCGGGACCTATATGCAGGGTGAATGGTTATCGGCTATATGGGTGGGCAGGGGCGGAATGGTTATCGGATATATATGGATGGGTAGCGGGCGGAATGGTTAGCGGCTGACATATATGGATGGGCAGCGGGCGGAATGGTTATCGGATGACCTATATGGATGGGGCAGCGGCGAATGGTTATCGGCTGATATATATGGATGGGCAGCGGGTGGAATGGTTATCGCTGATATATATGGATGGGCATGGAATGGTTATCGGCTTTGACATATATGGATGGGCAGCGGGCGGAATGGTTAGCAGCTGACATATATGGATGGGCAGCAGGCAGAATAGTTATCGGATGACATATGGATGGGGCATTATCGGATGACATATATGGATGGGCAGCGGGGAATGGTTATCTGGAATGGATGGGTAGGGTGGAATGGTTATCGGATGACCTATATATGGATGGGCAGCGGGCGGAATGGTTATAATATGACATATGGATGGGCAGCGGGTGGAATGGTTATCGGATGACATATATGGATGGGCAGGGGTGGAATGGTTATCGGATTATATATGGATGGGCAGCGGGGCGGAATGGTTATCTGATATATGGATGGGCAGCGGGCGGAATGGTTATCGGATGACATATATGGATGGGCAGCGGATGGAATGGTTATCGGATGACCTATATGGATGGGCATGCGGGCGGAATGGTTATCGGCGAAATATATGGATGGGCAGCGGGTGGAATGGTTATCGGATATGGATGGGCAGCGGGTGGAATGGTTATCGGACATATATGGACGGAATGGTTATCAGCTGACATTATGGATGGGCATTGGGCGGAATGATCGGATGACATATATGGATGGGCAGCGGTGGAATGGTTATCGGCTGACATATATGGATGGGCAATGGTTATCGGCTGACATATATGGATGGGCAGCGGATGGAATGGTTATCGGATGACCTATAATGGTTAGTTGGCGGCTGACATATATGGATGGCAGCAGGTGGAATGGTTATCGGATGACATATGGATGGGCAGCGGTGGAATGGTTATCGGATGACCTATATGGATGGGCAGCGGGCGGAATGGTTAGCGGCTGATATATATGGATGGGCAGCGGGAATGGTTATCGGATGACATATATGGATGGGCATGGTGGAATGGTTATCGGATGACCTATATGGATGGGCATATACATGGTGGAATGGATGGGCAGCGGGTGGAATGGTTAGACTGATATATGGATGGGCAGCGGGTGGAATGGTTACGGCTGACATATATGGATGGAATGGTTATCAGCGGGATGGACGGAATGGTTATCGGATGACCTATATGGATGGGCAGCGGGGCGGAATGGTTATGGATATATATATGGATGGGCAGCGGGCGGAATGGTTATCGGCTGACATATATGGATGGGCAGCGGGCGGAATGGTTAGCGGCTGACATATATGGATGGGCAGCGGCGGAATGGTTATCGGCGAGAGGATGGGCAGCGGGCGGAATGGTTATCGGCTGACATATATGGATGGGCAGCGGTGAATGGTTATCGGTGGAATGGTTATCGGATGACATATATGGATGGGCAGCGGGCGGAATGGTTATCGGATGACCTATATGGATGGGCAAATGGTTATGGCTTATATGGATGGCAGCGGGTGGAATGGTTATCGGCTGACATATATGGATGGGCAGCGGGCGGAATGGAATGGCAGCAGGCGGAATATCGGATGGATGGGCAGCGGCGGAATGGTTATGGACATGGATATAATGGATGGCGACAGCGGGCAGCGGGAATGGTTATCGGCTGACATATATGGATGGGCAGCGGTGGAATGGTTATCGGCTGACATATGGATGGGCAGCGGGCGGAATGGTTATCGGCTGATATATATGGATGGGCAGCAGGCGGAATGAAGCAGCGGGCGGATGGGCATGGAATGGTTATCGGCAGCGGGTGGAATGACATATATGGGTGGGCAGCGGGCGGAATGGTTAGCGGCTGACATATATGAATGGGCAGCGGGTGGAATGACATATCTGGATGGGCAGCGGGTGGAATGGTTATCGGCTGACATATATGGATGGCAAGGGTTAGAATGGTTATCTGCGACATATATGGATGGGTTGCGGTGGAATGGTTACATATATGGATGGCGGCGGAATGATACATATATGGATGGGCAGCGGCGGAATGGTTAGCGGAATGGTTATGGGCAGCGGCGGAATGGTTACATATATATGGATGGGCAGCGGGTGGAATGGTTATCGGCTGACATATATGGATGGGCAGAATGGTTATCGGCTGACATATATGGATGGGCAGCGGGTGGAATGGTTATCGGGACATATATCTAAGCGGATGGAATGGTTATCGGATGACATATATGGATGGGCATGGGGCGTATGGTTATGGGACATAGGCAAAGGGCGGAATGGTTAGGACATATATGAATGGGCAGGGGCGGAATGGAATATATGGATGGGCAGCGGTGGAATGGTTATCGGCTGACATATATGGATGGGCAGCGGAGGAATGGTTATCTGCTATATGGATGGGCAGCGGGCGAATGGTTATCGGAGACATATATGGATGGGCAGCGGGTGGAATGGTTATTTGATGACATATATGGATGGGCAGCGGGCGGAATGGTTATCTGCTGACATATATGGATGGGCAGGCGGCGACATATATGGATGGGCAGCGGGTGGAATGGTTATCGGACCCATATATGGACCGGGGTGGATATGACATATATGATGGGCAGCGGGCGGAATGGTTATCGGATGACATATATGGATGGCAGCGGGGCGGAATGGTTATCGGATGGGATGAGCAGCGGCGGAATGGTTATATATGGATGGGCAGCGGGAATGGTTATCGGCTGATATATGGATGGGCAGCGGGTGGAATGGTTATCGGATGACATATATGGATGGGCAGCAGGTGGAATGGTTATCGGCTGACATATATGGATGGGCAGCGGGTGGAATGGTTATCGGATGACCTATATGGGCATGGTTATCGGATGACATATATGGATGGGCAGCGGAATGGTTATCGGATGACATATATGGATGGGCAGCGGGTGGAATGGTTATCGGCCGACATATATGGATGGGCAGCGGGCGGAATGGTTATCGGCTGACATATATGGATGGGCAGCGGGTGGAATGGTTATCGGCTGACATATATGGATGGGCAGCGGGCGGAATGGTTGTAAGGCGGTTGACATATATGGATGGGCAGCAGGTGGAATGGTTATCGGCTGACATATATGGATGGGCAGCGGGCGGAATGGTTATCGGATGACATATGGATGGGCAGCGGATGGAATGGTTATCGGATGACCTATATGGATGGGCAGCGGGCGGAAATGGTTATCGGATGACATATATGGATGGGCAGCAAGGTGGAATGGTTATCTGCTGACATATATGGATGGGCAGCGGATGGAATGGTTATCGGCTGACATATATATGGATGGGCATCGGATGATATATATGGATGGGCGGAATGGTTATCGGCTGACATATATGGATGGGCAGCGGGCGGAATGGTTATCGGATGACCTATATGGATGGGCAGCAGGCGGAATGGTTATCGGCCGACATATATGGATGGGCAGCGGGTGGAATGGTTATCGGCTGACATATATATGGTTGGGCAGCGGGATGGAATGGTTATCGGCTGACATATATGGATGGGCAGCAGGGGTAATGGTTATATCGGCTGATATATATGGATGGGCAGCGGGCGGAATGGTTATCGGCTGATATATATGGATGGGCAGCGATTATCGGCTGACATATATGGATGGGCAGCGGGCGGAATTAGGTTGGGCGGGTGGAATGACATATATGGATGGGCAGCGGGTGGAATGGTTATCGGATGACCTATATGGATGGGCAGCGGGCGGAATGGTTAGCGGCTGACATATATGGATGGGCAGCGGGTGGAATGGTTATCGGATGACATATATGGATGGGCAGCGGGTGGAATGGTTATCGGATGACCTATATGGATGGGCAGCGGGCGGAATGGTTATCGGCTGACATATATGGATGGGCAGCGGGTGGAATGGTTATCGGCTGACATATATGGATGGGCAGCGGGCGGAATGGTTATATATGGATGGGCGGGCGGAATGGTTATCGGCGACATATATGGATGGGCAGCGGCGGAATGGTTAACATATATGGATGGGCAGCGGGCGGAATGGTTATCGGCTGATATATATGGATGGGCAGCGGGTGGAATGGTTATCGGATGACATATATGGATGGGCAGCGGGCGGAATGGTTTATCGGCTGAATGGTTAGGATGGGCAGCGGGCGGAATGGTTATCGGCTGATATATATGGATGGGCAGCGGGCGGAATGGTTATCGGATGACATATATGGATGGGCAGCAGGTGGAATGGTTATCGGCTGAATATATGGATGGGCAGCGGGTGGAATGGTTATCGGCTGATATATATGGATGGGGCAGCGGGATGGAATGGTTATCTGCTGACATATATGGATGGGGGCAGCGGGTGGAATGGTTATCGGATGACATATATGGATGGGCAGCAGGCGGAATGGTTATCGGATGACATATATGGATGGGCAGCGGGTGGAAATGGTTATCGGCTGACATATCAGCGGGTGGAATGGTTATCGGCTGACATATATGGATGGGCAGCGGGGAATGGTTATCGGATGACCTATATGGATGGGCAGCGGGCGGAATGGTTATCGGCTGACATATATGGATGGGCAGCGGCGGAATGGTTATCGGATGACATATATGGATGGGCAGCAGGTGGAATGGTTATCGGCTGACATATATGGATGGGCAGCGGGTGGAATGGTTAACATATATGGATGGGCAGCAGGCGGAATGGTTATCGGATGACATATATGGATGGGCAGGGGTGGAATGGTTATCGGACGACGGATGGGCAGCAGGTGGAATGGTTATCGGATGACCTATATGGATGGGCAGCGGGCGGAATGGTTATCGGCTGACATATATGGATGGGCAGCAGGTGGAATGGTTATCGGATGACATATATGGATGGGCAGCCAGTGGAATGGTTATCGGATGACCTATATGGATGGACCCAGGTGGAATGGTTATCGGCTGACATATATCTATGGGCAGCGGGTGGAATGGTTATCGGATGACATATATGGATGGGCAGCGGGGCGTATGGTTATCGGATGACCTATATGGATAGGCAGCGGATGGAATGGTTATCGGCTGACATATATGGATGGCAGCGGGCGGAATGGTTAGCGGCTGACATATATGGATGGGCAGCGGGCGGAATGGTTACCTATATGGATGGGCAGCGGGTGGAATGGTTAGCGGCTGACATATATGGATGGGCAGCGGGCGGAATGGTTAGCGGCTGACATATATGGATGGGCAGCGGGCGGAATGGTTATCGGATGACATATATGGATGGGCAGCGGGTGGAATGGTTATCGGCTGACCTATATGGATGGGCATGGCGGAATGGTTATGGCTGGGCATATGGATGGGCAGCAGGTGGAATGGTTATCGGCTGACATATATGGATGGGTAGCGGGCGGAATGGTTATCGGCGGACATATATGGATGGTTATCGGCCGACATATATGGATGGGCAGCAATGGTTATCGGCTGACATATATGGATGGGCAGCGGTGGAATGGTTATCGGATGACATATATGGATGGGCAGCGGGCGGAATGGTTATCGGCAGACATATATGGATGGGCAGCGGCGGAATGGTTATCGGATGACATATATGGATGGGCAGCGGGCGGAATGGTTATCGGCTGACATATATGGATGGGCAGCGGGTGGAATGGTTATCGGCTGACATATATGGATGGGCAGCGGTGGAATGGTTATCGGATGACATATATATGGGCATGGAATGGTTATGGGAAATATTATGGATGGGCAGCGGGTGGAATGGTTATCGGCTGACATATATGGATGGGCAGCGGATGGTTATCGGCTGACATACATGGGCATAGAATGGGCGGATGACATATATGCGGGCAGAATGGTTATCGGATGACATATATGGATGGCAGCGGAAATGGAATGGTTATCGGATGACCTATATGGATGGGCAGCGGGCGGAATGGTTAGCGGCTGACATATATGGATCGGAAGCGGGTGGAATGGTTATCGGATGACATATATGGATGGGCAGCGGGTGGAATGGTTATCGGATGACCCTATATGGATGGGCAGCGGGCGGAATGGTTATCGGATGACCTATGGATGGGCAGCGGGCGGAATGGTTATCGGATGACATATATGGATGGGCAGCGGTGGAATGGTTATCGGATGACCTATATGGATGGGCAGCAATGGTTATCGGCTGACATATATGGATGGGCAGCGGGCGGAATGGTTATCGGATGATATATATGGATGGGCAGCGGGTGGAATGGTTATCGGCTGACATATATGGATGGGCAGCGGGGAATGGAATGGTTATCGGCTGACATATATGGATGGGCGCAGGCGGAATGGTTATCGGCTGACATATATGGATGGGCGGCGGGTGGAATGGTTATCGGCTGACATATATGGATGGGAAGCGGTGGAATGGTTATCGGATGACCTATATGGATGGGAAAGTGGGCGAATGGAATGGTTATCGGATGACATATGGATGGGCAGCGGGTGGAATGGTTATCGGATGACCTATATGGATGGATGGGACATATATGGATGGGCATGGTGGAATGGTTATCGGATGACCTATATGGATGGGCAGCGGGCGGAATGGTTATGACCTATATGGATGGGCAGCGGGTGGAATGGTTATCGGCTGACATATATAGATGGGTAGCGGGTGGAATGGTTATCGGCTGACATATATGGATGGGCAGCGGGTGGAATGGTTATCGGCTGACATATATGGATGGGCAGCGGGCGGAATGGTTATCGGCTGACATATATAGATGGGCAGCGGGTGGAATGGTTATCGGCTGACATATATGGATGGGCAGGGCATCTGCTGACATATATGGATGGGCAACGGGTGGAATGGTTATCGGCTGACATATATGGATGGGCAGCGGGCGGAATGGTTATCGGCTGACATATATGGATGGGCAGCGGGCGGAATGGTTATCGGCTGTCATATATGGATGGGCAGCGGGTGGAATGGTTATCGGCTGACATATATAGATGGGCAGCGGGCGGAATTGTTAGCGGCTCGAATTCCGGTCGAGTTGCTTACATTTACGTTTGCGCAAAAACTCTTCAGAAAGGTATAAATACATCCTTTCTTTCTCCCCAGCTATGGATTAACTAATAGGGTAGATTGGGCTTTTCACGTTTGGTTGTCAACCAGTCTAGGAGAAGGACAAATGTGAATTCAACACCAGTTGAGCATACTTCTTGCTACGGGAAGAACGGCATCACTGACGAATGTTGAGAGAGGTGGTCACATAGTCCTCAGCAGAGTCTATGGAGTTGAATTGAGCAACTAAGATATGACCATCATCAGCCGGCCGACACGTGCAAGAGGCGGAAAGAAGTGCAAAATAATAATAATAATGATAATAATAATAATAATAATAATGGTAATAATAATGGCAATAATAAGGAGACGGTAAAGAAGTTCTAACAGGATTCATTATTGACAGCCACAATATTAACAACATAAGATATGCGGATGGCACAGTGTTGATAGCAGACATGGAAAGAAAAGTCCAAAAACTTGCACAGAAGGTACTGAAGGAAAGCAAGAAGAAAGGACTAAACATCAGTTGTAAGAAGACAGAATGCATGGTTGTTAGCAAAAAGATGTCCCCAAAGTACGAATTGCAAGTTGGAGATACCAAAAATCAACAACAAAAATTTAAATATTTAGGATGTATGTAGACAGAAAGTGGGATACTGAAAACCGAAAGCGTATTGAGAATTGGCAAAAGATGAATTCCAAAGCTAATCAGAATATTAAGAAATAGAAAAAAATTCCCTTGAAACAAGGAAAGTAGAACTAAACTGTTACGTGATATCTGTCCAACTGTATGTTAATGAGTGCTTCACAATCTCCTCAAAGATGAAGAAGAGACTTGAAACAACAGAAATATGGATTCTGAGAATACCATGGGCCGATTCTGTTTTAGAGACAATGGAAGCAAAAATACTCAGCACCAGGAAGTGACAGTTGAAATTTCTAAGGCATATAATGAGGAAAGAGTGCTTGGAAATTCTGATACTCAGAAGACAGACTGGAGGCAAGAGAGACAGGGGAAAACAACGCATAACATACTTAGTGAGCTTGAGTAAATGGATGGCAGAACAGGGTTTAGGAGAGATAACAAAAAGACAAAACGTATTAAGAGCTACAAAGGAGAGGAAATTGTGGAGAGCCATGAGCGCCAACACTCTGAGCGGACACAGCACATCAAACAACAAACTTGAGTAAATAGATGGCGGAACAGGGTTTAGGAGAGAAAACAAAAAGATAAAATTTATTAAGGACAGGAAGTTGTGGAGAGCCATGATCGCCTACGCTCTGAGGGAACATAGTAGATAAAGGAGAAAAGGAAAAGAAGAAGACAAAAGATAAGATGGAGTGAACTGAAGATTTGAGTATGAGAGAAAAAAAGAAAGAAAAGACGAATATTGTGACGTCATTCACTGCCATAATGTCTGGCTTCATTCATAACAACATAAGAAATTTAAAACTCTTCTTTCTTCGCCTAGAAAGAATTCAAACAACAATAACTCCGCTTTCTTTTATTTGATATTTCTTGTACATTATTAAAAGACGGTGATGTTAACTTACTTTTCTACGGTACAACTTGTCTCAATGGTTAGAACAGCACCCTGGCGTTCATGAGATTCAAAACTCGAACTTTTCATGATGGAGGCTTGATAACAGTAAATCACTTTATTTACATTATTCGAACTATTGTCCTCATCTTTCTTGCCATATTTATCACAACGTTTCGGCCGTTGTACGCTCCGGCCTTCTTCAGCTGGTTGGAATGTCGAAGAAGGCCGGAGCGTACAACGGCCGAAACGTTGTGATAAATATGGCAACAGAGATGAGGACAATAGTCCGAATAATGTAAATAGTGTACATAATACCTCTTCTCAGAAATATAGACAGATACTGAAGGGCTGAAACGTTGTGATAAATATGGCGACAAAGATGAGCACAATAGTCCGAATAATGTAAATAGTGTACATAATAGCTCATCTCAGAAATATAGACAGATACTGAAGGGCCGAAACGTTGTAATAAATATGGCGACAAAGATGAGCACAATAGTCCGAATAATGTAAATAGTGTACATAATAGCTCATCTCAGAAATATAGACAGATACTGAAGGGCTGAAACGTTGTAATAAATATGGCGACAAAGATGAGGACAATAGTCCGAATAATGTAAATAGTGTACATAATAGCTCATCTCAGAAATATAGACAGATACTGAGAAATTCAATTTTGAAAATAAAAACGCCACATTTTAATCATGAGAAAGAGCTTTTGTTTAATAATTATTGCTTGATCAATTTTTAAGATCCATCATCGTACTGTGTTATTTTCATCAGCATCTGATTGCGAGTCAGGTGACATAATTGTTGTTTGTTTATTTATTTATTTATTTTGGAATTTCAATTGTTGTGAGTTTTTAGACCGATAGTTCCCCGCGATTGGTCAGATTGTTGAGGTGTGTTTTTAGGCTGAACTAGAGGTAGTTTCTCTCAACACCACCAATTGCTACAAAACCAAAACATTAACCTGAAAACTCGAATCGTGTTCTTAAATATTCTTTTCAAATAGAAACATTTCATATGAATTGCCATACATGTCGCTAAACTGATTAAAAAATATCGAAACTATCAGGTGTATACAACGAGTTTCTAAGCTCAATGATTAAAAATGGCTTCGAACGAATGAAGCCTGTAGGTTTTAGCAAGGACCATCCTTCTCCGAACATTGTGGACTGGCGCTACAGAATCACAAATAACACAAATCGCATCACCATTCAACAACAGCAACAGTTAAAACGGACCTGTAACTCGGGAAAATAATGATACAAGCAAGATGTTGACATTCCACACTACTTCAAACAAAAGGTTGGGAAGGAAACCCTCATCAATACTGGAAAGAGCAACGATAGTTATTGGTCTTGAAAAACTTATTTTCCTGAGAAATTGCTTTAAGAGGAAGATTCTACAGATTTCAACATTGGCTGCTTGGTCAATGAATGCCGGAGGTTTCCTTATAAGGAAACAGTTAATGTTACTATTACCGTTAACATCTCTATATAAATTGCCAGCCAAGGCTAAACAACCTCTGTCTGTCCATAAGGTGAGGACTTAATTCTGCTGTTAATTTACTAAGCGCTATAAAGGACAGGAAATTGTGGAGAGCGATAATCGCCCAAGGCCTGAAGGGAAGAGGAAGAAGAATCCATCAATTATTTTCGTTATAGTTGAGAGATATTGCTTTATTCGAACTTGTAAAATGAAGATAATGTTAAGGTCGAATGAAAGATATTTCGTTTTGGTTGCCTGAGACAAACAAGGAAACTGCCGTCATTTAAATTTGTTTGACCACTTCCGACTAAAAAGAAATCAAGCGAAGCAACAATTTCCTTTTAGTCACAACTAACTACGGTATAGATCCCATATTCAACACTATGTTGTTATGGTCGCCTGTAATGTCATAGAATTGATTTATGTGAATAACTCGCATTCAGCGATGTGTCATTGGAATTGAACATACATTATTTTATTTTTTAAAGTCACGTTGATAAACATCATAAACAATCTAAAAAAATAAACAGTAAATTCTGTCTGTCCGTCCGTGTGTTGAAACCCCTCTAACACGGGCCATACTTGCTCTGCATAGTCACATTATACCATTTTGTAATCAGGATGATCCGGGGATTGACAATCTGCACTACATCTTGTGTTTGAACATCCAGCTTTGGGATTTGTGTCCGGATGGGAATAGTTAAACATTCAAATTTTAAAATATCTGAAAAAATTAGTGATTTTAAAAGTTTTAAATTCATATTGAGTTTAGAGTAACACAAAAACTTTGTGAATTTAAAAAATTTCGTTTTAAATTCAGCTTAAAATATCTTTGTAAAATCAATTTAAAATATCTTTGAGAAAATCAATTTTATTTCTTCAAAATGCCAATGAATCAGAGTTAAAATGTAAGGTTTCGTGACGTGAGGATTTGAAGTTCTGAAGAATTTTCGATTTGAAGAACACAACTGAATTGAAGTTCCACGGAGTTTGTGATTTGCAGAACTTTATTTTCGGCCTGAATTGGATTTCAGCCCAAATCAATCTTTTCGCAGGAATTTGACTTATAGCCCGAATCAGAGGTTTTAAAATTCCGTGGAGTGAATTGAGGAATTCAAATATATTTCTTCAAAATTATCATTGCTGTTTTCTAAGCTGGACTCTGTTTTCTAAGAGGTACTTTAAGTTTTGGACCAGAAGCACAAATTAACTCTCCGGAAGATATAGCTTAAAAGTCCGCACACCATGCGGACATTTAAGCTAGTTTATAATAAAAATATAAATATAAATTCGATTTTAAAAGTTTTAAAACTTATATTTTCATGTATTTCCACATGCTAAAACGCTAAAAGTAATCAGCTAAAAATGGTATCATTAGGTCATTTTTTATAATATATATATATATATATATATATATATATATATATATATATATATATATAGCTCGAGGATAACCGTCTACTAGGGCGGATATCCAATCCCTACTGCAGACGCTTGCTCAGGCGTATTTGTTTTTGTTCGACACCAACAGAGCCAACTTGTGGTTTATACTGCAACTATGCTGAGAAGACCTTAGTTACAGTTTCTGGAAAACAATTTGATTAAGCCAGCACACTCAAATCCTCGGGCACGATGACTTGTGACTTCGTGCGAGCACGGCTATTGATGGACCCCAAGGGTTCCGTCGACTCAATTTCATTCACAAGGCTTGGGTAAACCCGTGGTATGATTTTCAGCCACTTTCCAAAGGTGCCGCACGCTGGGATCGATCCCTCCAATTGGATAACATCAGGAAGTCTCCTTACTGACAAATCGACTATGATGAGATTCGAACCCGGGTCTTATGATCAGAATGCGAACGTTCTCACCACTCGGACATTATATATATATATATATATATATATATATATATATAAATTATATATAGAAGTCAATATATAGAGGCGACAATCTGTTTCATGCTAGATGCAATCATCAGATCTTACGATTGCATCTAGCATGAGACAGCCTGTCGCCTCTGAGTGTTGACTTCAATGTTCACTTTTATATTTACACACGCTCTATCTCTGATGTTGAGCACTTTTATCCCATCAATATAGCACATCTTAAGACTATATTTTTTTACACACACACACACACATATATATATATATATATATAATAAAAAGGATTAAACACTAATATTCCATGGTCATAACTTATTCCATTGGAATCGTAAATACGTTCCAATTCATCAGACCTACAAATTCAAAAAGAAAACAGAAAAAACAACTCCGGGAATAAAAAATAAAATTTAGTGAGAGTGTATGTATGAGAGTGTGGGACGAATGTTAGAGTAAATGAAAGCTATAGAGAGGGGTAACAGATGAGAGAAGAACAGTGAGGTCTAAAGATGAAGGGGGGATAAAAATTTAACAGAGAAAAGTTTTAAAGAGGGGAGTCAAAGACGGTTTAAGTGAGAGAAATATGAATATACTCGGATCTGTAATACATTTAAGATACACCGGAAAAGAGTATACATTTTTTGGTGACATACACACACAATAGACGATCTAATCTTAAAGATGAGAAGATGAGAGAGGGAGAGGAAAAGAAAAGAAAAAGGGATGGGAGAGAAAGATGGGGGGGAACTAAAACCGAAGGGCATTTATAAAAGGGCCGCTGTGTAATCAAGAAATTTTGACAAAAGTAATATCGACTACAGGTTACAAATCTAATATAAACATATAAAAAATATAATGATTATCTTATCTAGCAAGGACCTATATTTCTATGTTCATAAAAACGTACGTATACACATATACACAACAACATATTTATATTTACACGTACATACATACATATAGGCTAACTACTACTAATATTATACATATTAGTAAATATTTGTGGTTTTTATTAATTAGATTTTCATTAGTTTAGCGCAATGTTATAACTAATCACATCAGAAACAAATCGTACTTTCCACCACAGACCACAAAGCGTTTCAACACACGATGTGTTTATATTTAACTAACGGCTGATGTTTCAGGGCTGTGTTCAAGAGTGCAAACAGTGTGTTGTTTTTGCATTGTCCCTACCACCGTCCGCTCTTATCGTGTTAATATATCATCGACTATTCATTTGTATTATTACACCCATTAACAACACCTAATTTAGTAAAACAGGGAATACATGAAATGCAGTACGTTTCTATAAAGTGGTAGTGTCGGCTGTTTTTCTTTTCAGTCGTCGGAATGAGTTACTTTTATTTGTACGCCATCACAACCCATCACCTCAATAGAATTCAGGAAACAAAGTCATTATTGTAATATTGCTTTTTTACCCAATACAAATATATTAGTAGATATGGTGCCTGATTTTTTTTTATCATACCATACAAGCAGTCACCACTTACCGTAAGTAGTACTATATTAAAAATACCAAATAACAATGAGAAAATAAACGAATACTGTACGAACAACTATTAAAGATGTCTGACATTTAATCATCCTCGGAGATGAACGAATGACTTACAGTGTCTGTAGGAAGTTGGTTACTAGTTATCATTGTAACCTTTCAGCTCAGACTAGACAACAGGTTCGATCTCAATAACTCTTTCGCCAGATCGTTATCCAAGAAAAAGAAATTGTACCAGCCGGCAAATTTTTATTACAACCTTATTTTAAGGGTCGGATGTAGGCAAGCGAGGGAAAATATGGTGAGAGGGCGAACGGTCTTAGCGGCGTGTGGCTACCTTTCGAAGAATCCCTGATTTAAACTGCTAGATACAACTCTCTCATAGAGACAAGCCTTCTTTGTCCTGTCAGCTTTCATCTAAAAAATTAATTCAAGAAACCAATGTCTAAATCCAATCAGCTGTCAAGAGGATAGTTGTTAAAACGATTTCTGTAACATTCTGCAGATGTACCCTTAACAAGATCATCAGTACTCGAAAAACAAAACAATGTATATGATATAATACTAACAGGATATACGGTATTTATTACATATGAATGATAATTGTAGGTTTATGTCTGGGGTTTGTGATTGCTTGTATCTCGTGACTGGGTTTAATGAAGATTGGCAAACTTCTCTTTACAACTTGATTGCTAAAACGCATGGAAATACGCTAATGATTTATCTATTGAACAATATATTTAATTTCGTCTATCTGAATGTTCGAGAAATCTTAATAAAGAACCGCTCTTCGTGGCCACGTCGGCTAAGGCGTGCCGAGTTTGACGGTAGCTTCATTTGTCCTGAGGGATACAGGTTCAAATCCTACCATAGAGTGCAAATTTTTTCTTTAATAAGATTTCACGAACATTCAAACCGATAGACGAAAATAAATAAATATGCTCTTTAATAAATAAACGGAACGTCTACTCAAATAAGGAGTATCCACGAAAAATAACATTTAAAGTGATTTTAAAAATACATAGATATATGTATTATCATAGATCTTCCCCCAAAACGTTACCACTACAGGGATATATCACACCAGGTTAGGATCAGTATATCCTGCACGATAATATTCCTTTTTATTTCTTCGATTAACGTATCGTTAAAGGTTCCTAGAATATGGGTTAGGGTTGCTTCCCTTGTATTAAAGTATTATCGGCAGAATAGATAAAAAAATATAAATAAAAATAAATAAATGTTTGTTCAATTAGGATTAATCGAACTTAATGTTCCCTAAATGACACATTCGACTGACCATAGACCAAAGAGTAACGAAACAATGGACATTAATATATATAATATTTTAATGAACAAGAAAAATGGGGACGAATGGCAATAACAGATTGGGATTGCATGAAATGTTGTCTCTATCCAAACTTGGGAGAGAATGAGCGTTACGAATGCAAGACTCAACAGACATAACAGGATAATCATTAATATTCAATTAGTACATATGTAATGGTGTTTGCACGAACATCATATTAGTGTACTGTTGCGAGCTAGATCTATATCGGGGATGAGTCGCAAGAACTTATCTGATATTTGTTTTGTGATTTAATGGATTTCTTCGTCATTACAGTCCTTCTCCTTTTCTTTCGGATGACCGGGGATTATATTTTCAATCTGGATCGTGTCTTCCACTTCGGATCTGGAATCAAATTTTCTTCTTTATGTGATCATGTTCTGAGTTGCTAAAGGCCTACTGCACAGGACGCTTTTTTCACTTTCTCGGCATAGGGAACAGTCTGGTTCGCTTTTCTGCCTCTGGAAATGTGTGGTCGCAGCTTACTCCTTGGAGTTGCAGTTGATGTGAATTTACCCGACAAAATCTGGCCAGCTACTGATTTTTCGAATCACCTCGTGTGTGTCTTCGTTTTGGCGCCTAAATTTTCTGCTCGCTGATTGGTTGTTCTCGGCCAATCACGTTGCTGCTTTCGTGTGCTGCTTCTGCTGGGTTTATTTTTAGCGTTCGCCTACGCATATGTAATTTAGGTTATGGTGTGGGAAGTGGGTGGGTGTTAATTGTTGCCTTGCATCCGTCACAGTATGCATAATACTTTCACCATTTCGTTATACAGCGTCGAGGAAAACAAATCTGTCGAATGAGATTTATACGACATTTAATCAGTGCCTCTTCTCTCAGGGTCAGAGTTCAGATATAAGTAATGATATGGAATGTTGATTTTCAAAGACGGCAGGCTCTCACCTTGCTGGAAGTATCAGATAACCTCAATAAATATTCTCTTTGAACAACAAATTATTTCTAAATAACAAAAAATAATGAGAACGGTTAATAAAAGAAGGTGATGGCTCCTTTCAAGTGCAAGCTAAAAAAAAAGTTCTCAGCCCGACCAGAGTGTTTTCTCGTTGAATTCTCCACGGTTTCAAATTCAGAGTTTTCCTTTTCTTAGACTGGTTGTCATTCAAGGCTAAAGAATCCAGTTTACACGCTATTTAACCGATAGCTTGGGAGACGAGAAAAGACGGCTTCATAACTTTCTCAAGGCCATTAGTTGAATGCATTAGACAAGTCGGATCACCAATTTCATTTTCTGCGCTGATAGTCTTTACGCAAACCGAGGTAATAGGTTATTTTATTTTAATGATTTAACTATTGATTCATAAATTAAAAAAAGGTGGTTATAATACTGGCATTCGATACTAAGTGAATTGTTCTTTTTGTTTGTAAAAATCAATATTAAATTTGAAATAGCATTGATTAGTGATGAGACGGATGATTTTTAATATTTTAGTTGTTGGGAGGGTGAGCTTTATTTCTGATTGTCCCATTTAATAACGATTTTTACAAGGTAAAATTTGAATTATCAATGGGATCACCTCTCAGGGTAATTATGGCATGCATCTTCTTAGAATTTCTTGAATCCTGTCCTTTCCAAAATATTTGACCCAAACAACCAACATAGTTCCGTTATATTAGTGATGCTCTACTCATACATGATCGTGATATTGATTGATCTAAACTAGTAGATCAACTAAACAAAGTCAAACACACAATAGAATTTACATACGAAATGGAAGAACACAATACCTTACCCTTCTTAGATATCAAGTTACACTGCGTTAACAACAGTTTAAAACTCAGTGACCACCGGAAGGAGGAGTAATGGATAGCGGCTCGAATTGAGGAATCAGAGAGCCGGGTTCGAATTCCAGTCGAATACATTACGTCATGTGGGCGATGTTTAACGAACTGTTTATATGAGAAAATAGTTCAATCGAGCTTATTTAATATTTTGAAATCATCTTCGAATACATTTTCACAACATCGCCCACGTGACGACGACGTGATCATATTTAAACAGAACGCTGATCTTATATAAAAAATTTCAGTTATCTGTTTGGATTAGTTGTGCTCTTATGTCCATCGTCTTTTTCATGTTGAATTTGAATATAGTCTGATGTTAATTATGTTTTATGAATATGTCCTGATGATGGTCTAAAATAGACCGAAACGTCCGACGTTGACATTATATTAACATTAATACAGCATAATTGCATATTAAGATTTTTGTTTGTTTTTTCTGTATATTTTTTCTTCATATATATATATATATATATATATATATATATATATATTGATTTCCGATTTCCGGTATATATATATATATATATATATATATATATATATATATATATATATATATATTACTTCAAACGTTACTTTTAATTGTTAGTAGATACCTGTATTTGAGTAGAACGCCCCCTTTTTTAAACAATTTCTTTTCCATCTACCGGCCTACGCACTCCAGAAGAAAATGTGTCCTCCAGTATTTTTTTACAATTTTTTATAATAAAGAAGATATTTAGATTATTGGGACTAATGTTCTCATCCTTGTCCTCATCTTAACTCTTTATTTCGCTTGCTGGGGTAGACTGTTCTAGTTCCACGTACCATGTCTAATGGATGTCAGTTATCAGTTATCTCCTGTTAATTCAACTCTCCAAGATCTCCACTGCCTTAACCAGGTATTGAACTCACAACTCTTTGGATCCTGGCACTGGATCGAACCAACTCCTTTATTATACAATTTAAGCTTTTTCTTCAGACTTATAAAAATGAGTTAAATTCTGCCGGCCTACACATTCCAGAAGATTTCATTAAGAAAATGTGCCCTCCAGCAGAATTCGAACCTGCTTTTGAAATAATAAAATATTTACTATTAAAAATAAAAATGCATTAACTCTTTTTTGTTATATATATATATATATATATATATATATATATATATATATATATATATATATATATATATATATATATATATATATATATATATATATATAATAAAAAGGCTTAAACACTAATATTCTATGGTCATAATTTATTCCATTGGAATCGTAAATATGATCCAATTCATCAGACCTATAAATTCAAAAAGAAAACAGAAAAAAACAACTCCGGAAATAAAAATAGAATTTAGAGAGAATGAAAGTATGAGAGTGGCGGACGAATTAGGCATGATATTTTTCCAATTTTTATAAAAAAAAAAAAAGATTTTATATTACACCGCTCTAGGCCCAATTAAAATATTTCTCAGGTCCACTTTTGGGCTTCAGTGCCCAAGTTGAGAATCACTGCTTTAGACCAAATTTTGTTTGAGCTGAATCAGTCATGTTTTTTTACAAAAGACCATTTCCGAAATCTTCGATAATTAATTAGACATTTTTGATCGTTGTTATTTCAAGACAAATCAAAGCATTAACAAAGAATTATTCACGAAATGAAATAATTGATAAATTAATTAACAATTTTTTTGTATGGAGATAAAAAAAAAAGTATTCTTACCTTGGAGACTTCTTTCAGGCTCGTTTGAGAAGCTCGGCTGAAATAAAAAAAAAGAATGAGATGAAATATAGGTTTTGACATTAATCATAAGATTACACAAGGACACACAGAAATATGTGTGTATACATCAGGTGCGAAAACAAGAGAAGGAAGAACACAATATAAAATCGTTTATTTTATTAAAAAAATGGAAATCACGTCTCATATACCAACACCCAATCTCCCCGCCCCCTTGCCGCTAGAACTGAGGCTATACTGAATGATATGCGATTAACCCCGTCACTGCTTTCAGCCATCATTACCAAACTAGACTCCCACAAGGCAAGCGGAGTTGACGGAATCCCAGCAGAAGTGTTCCCGATCTGGCTCCAGTTCTCTCCGGACTCTACAACAATTGCCTCACTGCTTCCTGTTTTTCAGCTTGTTAGAAGTCCTCTTCTGTACTTCCTGTTTTTTAAGAAATTTGGAAAACACTCTGACCCTTCAAATTATCGCCCTGTTAGTCTCTTATCGCTTTTCGGCAAAGTATTGGAGTCTCTAATCAATGTTGAAATGGTTACTTCTCATGACCTCCTCTCGAACTAACAATATGGCTTCCATTTCGCCAGGTCTACCGCTGATGTGTCAACAGCCATCACTGAATATGTATATCTTGATAATAACTGCGAATCTCGAGCTGTAGCTGTAGATATCTCGAAGGCGATTGACAGTGTTTTGACACGCTGGTCATCTACGCAAATGTTACAGGACGATTGTTTGATTGCTATCAAATCGTGAAATGAAAGTTCTTTTGAACGGGTTTGCTTCCAGATCCTTTTACACGAACGCGGCTGAAACCTACTCTGTTTCTGACCTTCAACCAATGATCTTCCTGAAGTCATCATTTCCAAACTATTTATATAGATGACATTACAATTTACTCTTGTCTCAGTAGCAAATCCGTCAGAGCTGACAAAGTAAATCTGTTAGCTGTTCTTCAAAAGGACCTCTAAGCGGTTGTTAACTGGGCAGAAAATGGCTTGTAAATTTTAAAGCCTCCAGAAGAAAATTGCTCTCATTTAACTACCATGGAAAAACATTTCAGCCTGCCATCAGCTAGACTCCTGGAGAGCAAGACACTGTGGCTTTTTGGTCGCATGTTT
Organism: Acanthosepion pharaonis; assembly: GCA_903632075.3. NCBI lineage: Eukaryota > Metazoa > Mollusca > Cephalopoda > Sepiida > Sepiidae > Acanthosepion > Acanthosepion pharaonis. The sequence continues at coordinate 1,573,813 of CAHIKZ030002479.1, read as the reverse complement.
TCAAATGACTTCAAGTGGAACAACTACATCGAATCAATAGTTGCATCTACTGCAAGGAAATTTTGAGTCACTGCGTCATACCAGAAAATTCTTCTCGTCAGAGTCCATCTTGCACATTTACAACTCTACCGTTCGTCCGTGCATTGAATACTGTTGGCATCTGGTCTGGAACTCCTGCTATTCATCTCGATGTTCTTGGCAAAATCAAAAGAAGAATCTGCAATGTAATCGATCCTGACTTGGCATCTCGTCTGAAGGCGAGATGCCAAGTCGACGTGATGTGGCTTCCCTCTGTCTTTTCTACAAATATTTTCATGGCAACCGCTCTGACGAACTTTTGTCCCTGGCGCCCCGAATCCATGAATTTAAGCATATCTATTAGATTAGCTATCTAGGTACCACAGGTTTACTGTTGAAATAGTTAAATGAAACTTCCACTTCTAGAGCAACAGTTTCTTTTCTTCTTACTTTCTAGAACCGTACAGCCAGAATACCCGCAAACATGAATTGATTAGGATGGTGAAAACTCATTCAAAACCAGTCATACATTTTGAAAGAGCTTCTCCTATACCTGTTGCCAATCAAGGCTATATATATATATATGGAGGCACGGTGGAGCAGTGGATAGCGGCTTGGATTGAGGAATCGCAGAGCCGAGTTCGAATTCCAGTCGAATCCACTGCATTCACTACGTGCTAACCCTTGGGAAAGGTATGTATCCTCTTCATCTCCTCCAGCTATGGGTAAAATAGCAGGACAGACTGGGTTCTATAGCCTTGGTTGGCAACTGGTCTAGGAGAAGGACAACTTGAATTCAAAACCTGTGGTGGGTCGTTTGGGAACCTTGTGGCATGCATTCGGTACCAGGTTTCTGTATTCGTCCCTCCAAAAGTGTGGCTGGTCCTGCACAAGGCCTTCACCACTATAAACAAATCTCATGTGCCGATGTCGGTTTCCTGGGGGACTTATCAGTTTGACCCTCATACGTCGAACGCGACGGGAGAGTCGATTATATATATATATATATATATATGAAGAAAATATCTGAAAAACAAACAAAAATCCTTTTAATGTGATTATGTTGTTTTAATTATGAATGAAATGTCGACATCTGACGTTTCGGTTTAGCCATTCATTAAAAATACAATACAATTAACATAATCAGTATAAATCGACGAAAACGATGGACATAAAAACAAGTCTTATCCAAAACAGATGATAGAAAATTTTGAATGATTAGCTTTCCGTTTGAGCGTGGTCACGTTGTCGTCAAATTGAAAACGTATTCTTAAAATTTTATAAAATTTGATTCCGATGGAAAACTTCATTCAAAAAGCGGAGACTATTAAATTTTGTATGAATGAAATGTCGCGACATTTCATTCATAATTCTCCTATATTTTTGCTTGTTTTTCCAGATATTTTTCTTCATTCTGTCGGATTTATATCCATTTATATTTGCGTAATTTATATATATATATATATATATATATATATATATATATATATATATATATGTATATATATATATATATATATATATATATATATATATATATATATATATATATATATATATATATATATATATATGAGAGAGAGAGAGATGAAAAAGCATAAATCAGAACAAAATATAAATTCTTTTCGTATTTCTAAATAAAAAAATCATAAATCATTAGAAAATTTTGCTCATTTTTCATATTTCTAAATAAAAAAGCATAAATTGGAACAAAATGTAACTTAATTTAATATTTCTTAATAATAAAGTATAAGTTTTCATATTTCCAAATAAAAAATGCATAAATCATTAAAAAATTTAGTATATTCTCATATTTCTAAATCAAAAGAATAAGTTTGAACAAAATGTAAGTGCTTTATATATTTCCAAATATCAAAAAAAGCATAAATTCTTCAATGTTACCTGATATTGAGCACTTTAATCCATAAATGCATATTAACTCTGAAGAGACATGTCATTTCAGAATGTATTAAATGGCACAGAAGACTGACCTGTCAAAATTTAGGTGGCAGTCATTCTAAGAGAATTCATCTCATGTACCTCCCAGCTATGGATTAAATAGTAGGACTTGTATCTTGAAAAATCATTGTTATTCTCAAAGAATTCTTAATACAAAACTCTCTCGAAAAAAAGAAAAAAAAACAATATTCTTACAATCGAAATAGGTTTTGGTTTTAAATAAACCATAAAGGGTTGATAAATTGTAAAACAATCAATGAAAAATTCTAGAAGATTCCAAATGGTAGAGAACGTATTAGGAAACAATTCTACTATCTTTCTGAAGAATTAAAAACATTTGACAGATAATAAGGAAAAGGAATGTGTGGAAAGACATGATCACCTACGTTCTGAAAGGCCTTGATATTTAAAAAAAAATTGTAATAATTACCAAAATTAAACAAGCACAAAAATTTAGACATCTGGGAAGTGTTTTAAGAGAGGACGGAAAAAGCGACACTGAAATCTGAAGACGGATTGAGATAAGGAAAGGTGCCTTACAAAACCTAACCAAAGTATCAAGGAACAGGAAAAAATCGTTACAAACAAAGAAAAGAGTACAAAATGCTGGACAATCTCCACACAAGTAAAAGAAGGAACATGACGTAACAAAAATATGGTTCTACAGGGGGATGTTGAGGATACCATCCTCTGAACACGAAGTTTTAGGGAAAATAGAAAGAAAAAGGAAACTTATACTTAACATCGGTGCAGTAATGGATAACGGCTCGGATTGAAGAATCGGATAATTCTAGTCGAATCCATTATATTCTCTTACGTGCTAATACCCTTGGGAAAGGTATGAAACGACTTTTTCTCCACCCAGCTATGGGTAAATAGCAGGGAAGACCGGGTTCTATAGCCTTGGATGGCAACTGGTCTACCGCGGAAAGAAATGGCAACCTACTGCGGGAAAAATGATCGCCGAAGCACATAATTGATACTTAACATCAGAAGCAGATATTTGAAATTTCAAGGACACATAATGAGGAAAGAGAGCTTGGAAAATTTGACACTCACAGGACATGTTGAAGGCCAGAAAGACAGAGGGAAGTAACGCATAACCTACCTAACGAGCATGCGCAGAATAGAGTTTAAGAGAGATAACGAAAAGACAAAATTTATTAAGAGCCAGACAGAAAAGCCATGGATAGCCATGATCGCCAATGCCCTGAAGGGACACGAAACAGGAGAATTGTCTTTAATTAAATCATGCTTAAACTTTTGGGCAGCCATGTTTTTGGATGTCTCATCTTGTATTTCGTAATAAGAAAGTTGTGAACTACATGCTCCATACTTGATTGGAAGTGACTCATATCTGATGTCTGGCGTTTTGCTGAAAAAGCAAATTTAGATTAAGGCAGTAAGGTTGGGTTTATGTTTAGCAAATGACGATTATATATAGAAACTTCTCACTCATTCTTAACATATATAAGTGAGTTGTTCTGATGAAAATAGAATTCTTTACCGCCTACTTAGTTTAATTTAAAAAAGAAAACCAAAAGAAGAAATATAGAAAATAAATCCGTAACAAACATACTTAATTCTTAAAGAAGTTCGTCTAATTTTCAGAGCGACGAAAGCAGACTTGCAAACAGGACAAAGCTGAGATTGTTTCATTTATTTATGCAACCCCACACAAATATATATATATATATATATATATATATATATATATATATATATATATATATATATATATATATATATATATATGATTTTCAGATAGAGTGTGTCTGTATAGAAAGAAAAATGAATAAAAATAGTCAAGAGGAAAAACTATACTCAGCCGACGCATTTCATCCTCGGAGGAAGTTTATCAACGCGATGTAGGATTTATTTTGTTGCAAGTGTTTTTTTAAATTCATTTTTTAAATCAGTATCATCCCATGCAAGGTAACAAAGCCACTAAGACATAGGATGTCGAAGAATTAAGAACAGAAACATTAATAATGAGCGGGAGGGGCAAAGGTAATCAGGTGTACAATAGATAGCGATTGAGATTGCATTTAAATTTTTGTAGATTAAAGCGTGCAGGAAACATGGAAGGGAGATCCACAAGCGATAACTGCGGGAGAATATACTGTTAGCATAGTTACATCATTTTATATACAAAAACGTGGATGTCATTAGTTTATCAAGGCGTTTAAATTTTTAAAAAATTGAGAATGTTCATGAATGTTCATCAGGTGGTTGAAAGGTCAGTCAAAATATATGGAGGACACAAAGGGCCATAATTCAAAGTCGAGTAAAAAATAAGCGAGAAATATTTAATAAATTCAGATTGTTATGGTTTCGGATGGATGTATATGCTGTAGATCTTTTAAAACATGAGGTGATGGATTTGACTGTTTTCTTTTGATTTTTCGATATATTTGTGGTCGTGTGTTTTTGGCTTGCAAAAGTAGTAATTCTTTCAGGAAAGATGGGATTGAGAAAAAGTGAGCGTAGATTTATATTCTGTTAAGATTCGACAGCAGCACTATCAAGAATTTTCCTTCTCAGTAAATTACTAACTCTTTTGATGAGTATTATGGTCCAGGTTAGCACCAAGGAAGAACAACACGAACACAAGAGTAGAAATAACGAAGGAAATAATAATACAAGATGTGGAAGATGTTAGTATGACTGTCAGCCTGGTTTAGAGTGAACTACTATCGGCTCGACTCGATTCGGTATCTAGCCACCCCTCCACGAGGGTTGCATGTGGCCGAGTTTAACGTGGGTTTCCCGAGCCCGTAGCCTCGGCCCAAAAAATGCCGGTAGAACCCGTATAAACGGGATCGGGTTGGTCAACCTCCCCGAACGAGACTCTACCCTTCGGCGGAGCCTCGTCCGGGTTCCTCTCTGCTCAGAGGCAGAGAGTTCGACCGTCAAGCCGAGAAGCTCGGATTGATTCGACCCTCTCTCTTGAAAGACGTAGTATACATAGTGTTAGGAAGAGTTCATTCTGTAGTTATAAGTAAGGACCCATGAAAATGAGTGTGTTATTTTTTAGATCTTTTAGATCAAAATGTGAACAAATTTATTTTTGTGCACGACAAATGTATTTGGTAGATTGTTATATGATCCCTCTCGACACCATATATCAGTTAGTCATGTGGCATGCGTGATACACGCTTAGGCGAGCATTTATCTTTCGATACATGACTGACGAGGCAGATTTTTTGCCATTTCTTTCTGCGGTAGACCAGTTGCCATCAAAGGCTATAGAACCTGGATTGTCCTGGAATTTACCCATAGCTATGGATAGAAGAAGATGATTCATATATTTCCCAAGGGTATAAGCACGACTGGAATTCGAACTCAGTTCTCCAATTCCTCACCTCAATATATATATATATATATATATATATATATATATATATATATATATTCAAGGTATCTTCCAAAAATAGAGTCACACTTTAAATGACTATAAATGCAGTGTTTATTGACTTGCAAATAAGATTAATAGTTAAATAAAGAAATATTAATTTTTATTGACTTACAAAGAAGTTTAATGGTTCAAATTAAATATTAAATGAAATTAAATACATCAATTTGAATACAAGAAAAATTGCAAGAAGTTATAAGAAATCAAAAATTAACACATTTTTGGGACACGCGGTATATAACTATTCCATGAATAGAAACTGACAGATAATCTGATAAAAAATTAAATTCTTAAAAAGCCATGATTGCTTAGATCCTGAAAGAACATGACATTAAAAATGGTTTTCTTCGATGTGCCGAGGACCTGTACTACTTGGCATTCGCTCCATTAGCCCCAATATAAATATTTCAGATTTTTTGGGTGTCTATCCAGAAGCTCCACTATAGACAGTACAGCGGATTCGGAAAGAGTGGGATGATTCTAATGGTGATTACGAAGGTACGGCAGTTCGGAAAACTCATTCTGCTCGTTCTGATAAGAAAAGAACTCAAGAATTTGTTGGCAAGGTCCTCAAACTCAATACGGAGGCTTACATTGAGTGTCTTGAGAAGGTAGTGCTGGCCTGGGTCAAGAGGGTGGCTGCTGGAAGATTATTTGGCAGCAATCTTCAGGTTATGGTCTGAAGATCGGGTCCAAGTTGAAAAAAGGATTAGTACCGCTAGTACAACTTTTATATTTACATGCGCTGTATCACTGATATTGAACACATTTACCCATAAATATCGCATACCATAAAAGTATATTTTTACAATATATATATATATATTCAGTAAACTTTCAGATAAATATATATATATATAACATGCTGATGCATATTCGATTTATTTGAATATTTGCGTGTGAAGAGAAAAATGCTAAGGTTATGTACTGTACAATTTTAAATTTTATCATCTAGGCATATGTGCAAACGTCAAGGCAGGTAACTAAGTTATGTCTAAATATTTTTAAAAAAACAATATCTAAAACTATTCGTTAAAACCTAGATATTTTTAAGCTATCTACTGTAAACATTTTAAAAAATTTGTGCAGTATTCATAAATAATTTTATTAAGGGTTGCTTTCAAGTTTTAACAAATATAGCTTCAAGAATTTTTAGTTCATATTTATTATTTTCATAAAAACTTATATATATATATATATATATATATATATATATATATGTGTGTGTGTGTGTGTGTGTGTGTGTGGGCGATGGGTTTCAGTAAACTTTCAGTTTTCATAAAACGTATATATATATATATATATATATATATATATAATATATATATATATATAAAAAAATATGTTGTGGCAACGATTTTATATTAAAAAAAAAGTATATATATTTTTTGGTTGTATAATATTTTTTCTAAATAAATTTTGCGGCATATATATATATATATATATAAATATGTTGTGTGTGTGTGTGTGTGAGTTTGGACGAAAAGTTTCAGTAAATTTCAATATCAGAGAAAATATATCTGTAAAACAACAATATAAATAAAGACAAAAGAAAACTTATTTTAAGTCGACCCGTTTCGTCCTCTGATGGGCTTTATCAAGGCAAATTTAAAGATTTTATTTTGCAAGAAGTATTTATAAACGAAAAGTTTGCTCATTCAAATAGCTTTTCCAGAATATCCATGTCTGCTCAAATTTCGCATCCGAAACGTAAACAAGGGAATTTCTGAAGAATTTATGGATCTATTTTTAATCCGACATGTTTATTGCTTCAAAGTTATTATACTGGACATTTACTTGAAATAGACGCCGCACGTTTATATTAGCTCTAAACGAGGTATATATATATATATATATATATATGAATATGCTGTCTGTCGGACTTAAATCTTAATACAGAAATGTGCCCTCCAGCAAAGACACACTATTCTTATTTTAATATATAAGTATTATAAAAATGGAAAATAAAGCGTTTCTGAACTGTGACGCTCATCACTGATAATTTTATTACTGATATATATATATATTCTTTATATATATATATATATATATATATATATATATATATATATATCCAAGTATAGGATTGATGTATAAGGAATAAATTCCAATAACCAATAGTGCTCAATACAGGGTAGAGCAAATATAATTATTTATTCGAAAATTATAACATAAATATGTTATAAAATCATTACAAAAATAGCCATTTTGTTTCAACACTTCTGGTGTCTTATTAACTGATGATGTCGAATGTAGAAGAAAGAAAAAACCCTTTATTCTACATTCAACACCATCACTTAACTGTTAACTGTTTCAAACTTTAAAATGGCTAAAGGTATAGCCGAAAGCGCTCGGACAGTTTTTATATAATTTATCATGTGAAAAGAAAAAAAAACATTATTAGATCACATGAGAAATTGTATAAAAAAACTAAATCAAATCACCTTGCCTGTCTTTATCAATGAAATGTGCATCAAAGAAGGATGGTGCTAAAATACACAAATATATATATATATATATATATATATATATATATAGATATAGATATAGATATAGATAGATACACCCTAGTGAGCCAGACATTTTTTTTTTGAATAAATATTTACCCCCCACTAAGGTTTTTTTTTTTTTTTTTTTTGTCACGTGGTATGATTTTAGCTATCACCTATAAATATGTGTTTCTCTTTGCCTCGTTAGCCAAACTTTTCCCTGACGATCCGTTTAGGTGAAACCTAGGTAGGTTGTCTGGCTCACTAGGTTTATCTAGGTCTGTTCTACGGTTGTATTGAGCTCTTTTGTTAGTAAGTTGTTTTTTTTATCAGGGTTTTTTCTTTGGGCTTCAAACCTGTATCTGTGCGATTTTTTTTGTCGGCAGCAGTTCATGTTTGTAGCTCTTTCTTTTTAAAACCTTTTTTTTTCCGAGATTGATTTGATTAGCAAATCAAAAATTTGAGGGTTTTTTCGAAACGAGTCTAGTTATCTATCTATCTATCTATCTATCTATCTATATATATATATATATATATATATATATATATATATATATATATATGTATATATAGGCACCATATTTTTATTCCAACATGTTTGTTCCATTGAATAATATAGAGGTTTTTGTTTACTTATTTTTTAGACGGATCCTTTCAGTTGTCTAATCAGCTTCTTTATGTTAAGATGAAATGTATCACTGCACCTTACCTGAAGAATTTCATCTCAACATTAAGAAACTGATTAGACAACTGGAAAAGGATCAGTCTAAAAAATAAGTAAACAAACAAAACTCTATATATTATTGAATAAATGAATATATATATATATATATATATATATATATATATATATATATATATATATATAGTATATAGACGCGCGTGTGTGTGTGTGAGAGAGAGAAAAAAATATAGTTTTAAGGTGTGCTATATTATTTATGGGTTAACGTGCTCAATATCAGGGATAGAGCCTATGTACACAGAAAAGTCAACATTGAAGTCAACACCCGAAGGCGACAGTTTGTTTCATGCTAAACGCAATCGTGAGGCCATAAGACCCCCAGTAGTCTTAAAACAAAATTGCAACTTTTGTAATGTTCTTATAACATGCATATGTTCTAAATTTGAATAAATATTATTACCTCTACTTGGTATTGGGCACTCTTTTAAGAATAGTGTTTTTGGTTATTGGAATTTATTCCATGCGTAGCAAGCCTGTACTTAAGTATATTTTCATATTAATTCATCATGTTTAGAGCTAGAATCCTCAACACACACATGCAGAAAAGCACTGGACGGCCGTTTGGGTCCTTTTTCTGAGTATCGAACTCGGACCATTACGATACGACGCAGTCGTACTATTGGGCCAGCAGGCTACGGTGGTAAAGTGAAAACTAAGTTACTAGCGACAATATATATATATATATATATATATATATATATATATATATATATATATATATATATATATATATATATATATATATAAGCAAAATATATGGATATAGATCCGGCAGTATGAAGAAAAATATACAGAAAAAACAAACAAATATCTTAATATGCAATTATATGTATTAATGTTAATATAAAGTCAACGTCGGACGTTTTATGAATATGTCCTGATGATGGTCTAAAAATAGACCGAAACGTCCGACGTTGACATTATATTAATACAGCATAATTGCATATTAAGATTTTTGTTTTTTTTTTTTCTGTATATTATATATATATATATATATATATATATATATATATATATATATATATATATATATATATGTCTACTTTCTTTGCTCCAATATGCTAAACATTCTTATCCATAACAGAGATGTGCACATAAAGAGAAACAAGAGGGGAAAAATAGTTAATGAGAGAGAAGGTAAGAGAAATTCAGGTATTCATGAAGAGAAAAAAGAGAGAGGAAGATAGAGACATGCAGATAAAGAGGGCAAAGAAAAAGAGAGTGAAAGACAGACACACACAGACAAAGAGGAAAAGAGACGCAGAGAAAGAAATGGAAAAAAAGACAAAGAAGGGATTCAAAATAGAGTCAGTCGTAAGATATACAAACAGTGATAAAGAAAGACGATTTAGCGGTGAGGGAGAAAGGAGAGACAAGAAAGGAGAGACTGAAAAAGAGAAGAGTATGTAGACACGTGCTGTCTACTATTAGACGAGCACGTGTTTCGCTAATTAAGCGTCTGAAAGCAGATATGGTCGACAGTCAAAACTTTTTAAGTATATATGAAGTTAAGCCATACACGTGGCTCTTCAAGTGTTACTTTCATCTATTCGAACTTCTTTTCCGCATCTTCATTTCTATAACACACACACACACACACACACACACATATATATATATATATATATATATATATATATATATATATATATATATATATGAAGTTTCGCACATTGACTACTAGTGTTAATAAAAAAGTTTTCGATGTATCATAACAGAGCTCAACTTTATACTCCTAATAAATATCGTCGTCGTCGTCGGCTTTATCCTGTATCCAAGAATTTATTTTCTTGCTTATTGGCTGCTTCCTTTATGATGATGACGTCGATGACTAAGTCGGCCAATTCTTGTATGGAAGAACCGATGGAATTGACTGTATGGTAATGGTGGTGCAGGACGAGTTTGATTTTGTCGAGTCTTTCTCTTTTGTCCTGTAACTTTTTTTTTCCTTTCTTTTCTGATGGCTTCAAAGTTTTTGATTTCGGTAGTGATGGATGAAGGCACGTTGATACTGTCTCATGTCTGTGTTTCAACGATTTAAAATAAATAAAAATAAACCGTCGAAAAGCTAATACCGAATTTATCCATTGCAATGTTTCAGTCAGACGAAAGGCACGAGACAGTGGTCAGGGGAGAGTGGAAGGTTTTAGTCTTAAAGGGAGGAGGTTTTATAAAATTAAACCCGGATGTTAACCTTATGACATTAAATTTGAGTTATATGAAGAAATAAATCTTAATTTTAAACTAAGAGAGGATTGAAAAGTTTTATTTAAAAAAAAAAAAAAAACTTATATAGATAAAGTTACGTTTCAAAATACAGAATCATACTTAAAAGTATTCTTCCAAAGACAAGTTATATTTAAAAATAAGATATATTTAAATAAATGAAAAATAAGTCATATTTAGATAACTTACATTAAAATTAAGTAAAATTATATTTAAAAAAAGTATATTTAATATAACCTATCAATAGGTTATATTAAGAATATAACCTATCAATAGTTTATGTTAAGAAATGAAAATATATGATAAAATACATTATAGATTTAGAAATAAAAATGAAATAAATAAAAATTTTAAATTTAAATGTAAGTTAAATCAAAAACAGGTTATATTTACAAATATAGAACCTCTTCCCTTTAAGACTTCCACCCACTCCTGACAACTGGCTCATGCCTTTTGCCTGACTAAAACATTGAAATGGATAACTTTTGTATTAGTTTTTCGACGGTTTTTTTTTGTTTTTTTTTTTTCTTGTAGCCGTCACAGTTTTTAATTCCCACACGAACTCAGATTATATATCAGGGTTGAATAAAACTGAGATATTTGAAATAAGCCTATTAACAATATGAGGTAATTTTGGAGTTTATTTTTGCAGTAAAAGTATTATACTTACAATGCAAAATATGTTTCGGGTTTAAATAACCCCTAAACGGTTGGTAAGCCGTAAAAAAGAAAAAGAAATTATTCTTACGATCCAAAATATGTTTTGGCTTTAAATAACCCACAAAGGGTTGATAAGCCGTAAAAAGAGAAGAAATTATTCTTACATTCCAAAATATGTTTCGGCTTTAAATAACCCGTAAAGAGTTGATAAGCCGTAAAAAAGAAGAAGAAATTATTGTTACAATCCAAAATATGTTTCGGCTTTCAATAACCTCTAAAGGGTTGATAAGCCGTAAAAAAGAAGAAATTATTGTTACAATTCAAAATATGTTTCGGCTTTCAATAACTCCTAAAGTTGATAAGCCGTAAAAAAGAAGAAGAAATTTTTCTTACAACCCAGAATATGTTTCGTCTTTAAATAACCCACAAGAGGTCGATAAACCGTAAAAACCAATCAATCTTTGGGGGAACAGTCTGTTTATAAATACGCTATAAAATCACTTTTGAAAAATACATATTCATTCTAGTCGAAGCACTACGTCCAATAATCTGTAGGATGGACTTTTCCCAATATTATGGAGGAAGGACTTTTCCCAATATTCTGGAAGAAGGACCTTTCTAAATACCCAGGTGGAAATAATCTTACCCAAGGATTACTAACATTTATACGGTGATTTTCTAAGCGGAGCTTAGATGCGGCACAAGGCCGTAAGTATGGGGCACTCAGTGCAGATCTAACTCACTATTTAATCACAATTAATCTAGTGAGACAAGATTGCTAACACTTACACCATGTCGAGGTGCCTCCAAATAATTTTCTTAGTGTAGCTGTGGCACAAGGCCAACTGTATGAGGCAGCCAGTGCGGATCGATCTCCCTATTCAGTTTCAGTTGATCTCGCGTGACAATATGGCTGTCCTTACATCACGTCGAAGTGACTTCACTGATGCTTATCGAAAGATCGTTTATTTATAGGAGAGTAGGACTCATACGAAAGCATTAAAACGGCCGCTTCAGTAAAGTATTAATTTTGTCGAGATGGTCTCCTGACATAGATATATGTCTGGCCCATAAAGTATAGGAAATTAAGTCAAGCCCTGTACAAAAGAAAACCTGATTTGTAGGTTGAAAACAATCTAGTAGAATATCCCATAAGAAACCATATTTCATACCTGTATGAGTAGAGCATTTTAAATTTTCATAAAGTTCTTGAATTGTTTAATAGGACAAGTAAAGGTTTTTCTTTGAAAATCAAAATGTCTACTTTCTGTGAATCTTTGACTCTTCAAGCGGAAAGAGGCTAATAAAAATTCCTATTGTAATGTAGGACAATTCAGATGTCGTTTTACTCGTATACACATTCTTAAACAGAATATTTCACACACACGAAGAAGACATTCTCATACGCAATAAATTGAAATTATGTTTAATATGAACAACAGAATCAGCAAAAAAATCTGCTATAATTCCCTTTGCAGATATATGAATTGAATTTAATCGTCATCAGGAACCTTTGGTCTAAGAAGAGTTGACCTTTGCTGACCCTAATATTATGCTGGGTTCACTGTAAAAGATACCGATATACGTTTTGTACCTGGTGTTACCACGAGAAGTCCAAAAACTAAAAATCCTTGGGTCGACTTCGAAGGTAGCTGCAAAGCCATCAAGTGCCGAATCGGGCATAGGTACTTTTTGGTATGCTTATTAACACAAACAGATGAACCCAGATGAACTTTGGACACACACACATACGTAAACATACACATACATACACACACACACACGCATGAGAAACGGATAATAGGAAGTTATATAAACACTTACAAGAGAGACAAGAGACTTTCTCACATCCGCGCGAGAAGATCAAATATTCGAAGTAAGACTCGAAACCCCATACCCTCGATTCGGCCGACGTTAATTTGACAATAGCTAGAAAGGAATAAACAATTCGTGTTTTTGCATGTGAAAAATTCCTTAGCAAGATAACATTACAAAATAACGAAGCCGTCGATAGTTTTTCTAGCTTGGAGTGACCGATAGTTTGTCTAAAGTGATGTCTCTCTCCCAGAAATTGTAAATAAGGTCTGCACACCATTTTTTAAAATGCCATGTCCATTCAATACCTTGCTTATTATAATTATTCATCGCTACCTTTTTTTAGAATTATCTTTAATCGCTGTGTATTCTTTGGATAGATGGTGAAGAAAGACCTGAATATATATAGCCTCGATTCTGCTGAGATTAACTTGGTGGAGACAAAATGTGAATAGACAATTATTTTGGGTATGAAAAATGTATTCTCGT
>CAHIKZ030002479.1:1535000-1555000 GCA_903632075.3 Acanthosepion pharaonis | reverse complement strand
CTAAGAGGGATTAGCATTTTAAGAGAGATTAGCATTTTAAGAGGGATTAGCATTTTAAAAGAGGGATTTTAAGAGAGATTAACATTTTAAGAGAGACGAGCCTTTTAAGGGAGATTAGCATTTTACGAGATTAGCAATTTAAGAGAGATTAAAATTAGGATTTTAAGAGAGATTAGGATTTTAAGAGAGATTAGCATTTTAAGAGAGACCAAAATTTTTGGATTGACATTTTAAGAGTTTTGCATTTTAAGAGAGGCTAGCATTTTAAAAGAGAGACTTTAATTTTTATTTTAATTATTCTTCTACAGCATGTCAACAGTTTTATAATAAGAAGCGATAGGCTGCACTGAAATATGTTTGACACAAGGCTACTTTCAAGGAGCGCTTCATTAGAACAAAGTTTTTATCCGTACATTATATCTGCACAATTTCATTTTTTATACACGTTTCTAGGCATGCGACTGTCTACATATATATGAACGCGCATTGGCTGTTGCTTATATCAAGGACAATGGCCGATCGCTACCGATTTTCCCAGGCGATCAGCCATGCAAATAAGCATTTTATTTTGGGCTTTTGTAAATATAAATTAATACAGAGTTTCAACACTTTTCGATCTGCACACGTATACAGTAAATGATATAAATATAAACATTTACAGTTGACAGTCATATAAACATTTGTTTTAACGCTCCAATCTCTCTCTCTCTCTCTCCGCCCGTCCCTTTTTTTATTTTTATTTGTAGCCTCACCCTTGTGTGTCATTATCTTGAAACTACATCCATCCGCTTTCTCGTTTTCCTATTGGCTGACTTCCCATTCTTCCAAATAGTCTCGTCCCAGCATGCTTCATTTCAAGCATTCGTATTCCTTTACTACCTTGTTTTTCATTTAGAACGAGAAAAAAGAAAAACAACAACAAAAAAAGCAACACTTCTAACTATACCTTCCGTTATTTTTAGCCCACTTGTAAACGTATTTATTTTGGGCTTTAAACAGAACAGCCTATAAATAGACACACGGTGAAAAAATAAAACAGACTAAAGCTTTTGAAGGTGGCAGTCAAAAAGCGGGTGGGAAGCCGGTTTTGCGCCCAAATATGATCACTTTTTTCAACCAAAAAAAAAAAAAAAAACACTTTGTGAACTGATTGACTTTAGGGTCCAAAACAGATATAAAAACTGTAACATCAGTGTTTCTTTTTTTACATCAACGCGCACTTTTAAAATAACAAAACCTCTGGGGCACACTTTGAATTTTAATAAAGAAAAATTACAGTGTAACCCGGATATAAGAGAGTTGTCGGGACCGGAGAAGAAGTCTCTTATATCCAGGTTTCTCTTATATCCGGGTTTGGTCTATTTTGTTTAGGTAAATATGGGCTCTAATTTGGGACCAGAGACAATCTCTCTTATATCCGGGTTTCTCTTATATCAGGGTCTCTTATATCCGGGTTACACTGTATTAATGAAATTTAAAAACAGTAAAATAATAAAGAAGTCTCCTGAAATAAGCATTTCATTTTTATGACATTACATTGTATATTTAAGTATGCTGGTGTGAAACTCATACTCTATGCGTTTTTGGTAACTTTTTGAATGTTATGCCTTGAGAAAAACAAAAAGATTTATACCCTCCTTTTAAGATTTAAGAAATTTAACATCTAATATAAAACATCAAAAATATCAAACAACAAAGAAAGCCATGTGTTTGGTGTTTAGCTTTTTTTATAAATAAAGATTTTTTTTTTAAATATAAAAGTAATTCATAAATTGTTCTTCTGTTAACTTGATGCGCACTTTGCTACCTTCCAGAGAACATCAGGGCGCCCGGGCCACACCAGTTAAGAAATGCTGCTTTACATTGATCACGTGACATTTACAAAAATTATCCTGGTTATGCACTTCTTTTAAGTTAACGACTGAGCCAAAAAATGATTTAGGGTGAAATTCCCTTCATAAATATGAAGGAGAAAGTATTGCGTCGGAAGTTTCACAGACATTATTTAGATATTTGTATATGGATTTATTCAACGAGATTTTGTTCCGTTACTTTTCGCCATCTTTGGGGCAGCTTCATGACTACATACGTTTATAACATTTAAATATATTGTAGCAGATTTACTCATGAAACAGATCCTGACCTGGCATCTCGACTTCAGTCACTTTCTAACCGCCGTGATGTGATTTCTCTCTGTCTTTTCTACAAATATTTTTATGGTAATTGTCCTGATGAACAAAAAGGTTTATACCCTCCTTTTAAGATTTAAGAAATTTAACATCCAATATAAAACATCAAAAATATCAAACAACAAAGAAAGCCATGTGTTTGGTGTTTAGCTTTTTTTTATAAATAAAGATTTTTTTTTAAATATAAAAGTAATTCATAAATTGTTCTTCTGTTAACTTGATGCGCACTTTGCTACCTTTCAGAGACACCTTCTTTGGTGTCTCGACTCCATAAATTTAAGTAAGCTGCTAGATTGGCAACTGTCGAATTTGCTAGATGCAACCATAAGTTCTTTTCTAAAAGTTTATTTTCTCGCACTTCTCACCTGTAGAATTCCCTTCCAAATTCTTGCTTCTTTGCGACCTAAAAAGAATTTTTCAAAATCTTCAAAAATTTGAAAATGCAACGCTAATCTTTTGTCATCCTGAAATCTATTCTTTTATTGTCCTTTCTCCTCACTAAAGTCTTCATAATCTCTTTCCCTCTAACCAAGCATCTAGCGGCATTATCGCCTTGCTTGGGGTGAAATGATCAAAAAACAACTCTTGTTTTCCATTCAGAGGCCAGTGTAGTGACATGGAGGGGGCGAAAACGAAAGCTGATAACATAGACATTCAGGATTAGGATAAGGATAATCCTGGATAAGAAATCAACTGTCTTTACGAAGTGTTCCAATAAGTAGGATTTAAAACAAGCATTTCCAAGTTGAAACTATGATTTGGAATTGGAATAAACTTAATAGTGGAACATATTTACACTATCTATTGTCCTCATCTTTGTTGTTGTTATCACAACGTCTCGGCGGTTGTGTTCTCCGCCGTTTATCTATTAAACCCTTTATTTCATCTATGAAGGTAGACCTGGGGTTCCCAAAGTGGGGCGCACGTCCCACAGGGAGGTAATTTGATTTTAAGGTGGGGCAATTAGCGAATGAATTATTAAGAGTGATTTTTTTCTAGTGAATCTGTGTGAGTAATGATTTTATAAACGTAGCATAGATGTGGCACAAGGCCGAAAGCATGGAGCACCTACTGAGGTTTGAACTCACTACTCAGTCAAGATAGTTCACGCGAGACAAGCTTGCTAACCATTTCACCACGTCGAGGCATCTGTGTGTGTATAATTGTGTGTGTGTGTGTTAATACATTAACAGTGCATATACAGTATGCATACATAAAAAGATTTATGTGTATGTATGTACATACATGTGTAATTACGTATGCACTGTATATGGAGTAATGGATAGCGACTCGGATTGAAGAATTGGAGAGCCGATTTCGAATTCCAGTCGAATCCATTACATTCACTTACGTGCTAATACCATTGGAAAAGGTATGAATCCTCTTCCTCTCTCTCCAGCTATGGGTAAATAGCAGGATAGATAGGTTCTCTAGTCTTGGATGGCAACAGGTCTAGGAGAAGGACAACTATGAATTCAAAACCTGCGGAGGGTCGTTTGGGGACCTTGTGGCACGTAGTGCACCAGGTCTCTGTATTCGGCCCTTTAAAAAGTGTGGATGGTCCTGCACGAAACCTTCACCACTATAATCAAATCTCATGTGCAGGTGTTTGGCTGTCGGTTCTTAGGAACTGAGTTGCTTGACCCTCATACGTCGAATACGACGGGAGAGCCCAGTAGCAGCATATATATTATAACAAAATATTTTTAAAAATATTTTAAAGTTCTAAAAGTAAATGATGATACGATTGAATCATTTTATGCTGTCTTAATTTCTTAAGGAAAGTAAAGATAATTGTCTTTTAGCCTCCCTCAGCATAAATAAGCATTCACTTTTTGAATAATAAGAATTATATGTCACGGGGAGTGGAGAATCAGGATTTTAGAGATTGGCCCCCAAAAAAGCTTGGGAACTACTGGAATAGACTCTTCTCGTTTCACAGACCATGTTTAGGGATATCTCGTCTAATTTTTATTACTGCTCAGTTATTGCTCTCCCTGTTTCCTCTGAGTCCAAGTACAGCATATCTGAAAGCGTATACAAAGTACATTGTGGAATCTTCCACAACAAGCCAGTTAACCCCTGTTAGGAAATGCACTATTCCTGTTGTAATTTTCACCAGCACAATCTTACAAAATATATAACAAACATTCATTGGTTAATCTACTTCAAACTAGCTCGCTGATTGGTCAGTTCCGACCAATCAAACTGCCTGCACGCGACAAATCTGTTTTCCTGTATTTTCGTTTTGAGCCTCCCACGTGGTACAACAAAATTATAAAAACAAAACATGAGTGATTCTCTCTCTCTCTCTCTCTCTCTTGCGTCTCATTCCTTGCTACCAAGATGTAATCTTCAAGAACTCCCGTCTTAACTAATGCAGTCAGACGTTAAAGACCATTACCAACATTCACCTAAGTACGAACTCTGAAATCTCTTCTGAACTTTTACCAACTTGTACAATACACAATTCCAAACATGCTAAAGAAACTTTATTCTTCTAAACTACAGTTTAATAATTACTTTCACTTTATGAACTTAGGTACAAATATTACCTAATCTAAGAGACACAACTCTGTCTAACCTTTTCACTCAGTATTCATGCATGTATATCAAATATTAATAAATTCAATTGTTACGTTTGGAAACAAGATGTTTATGAATCTTTATTCTCTATCTTGTATTAATTGTTGTGGATGGAAGATTATTGAACACACACAATTTTAAACCTTCTGATAATTCAAACGTTCTATTCCTCTCCAACACACATCACACATCCGCAACAGCATCATACGTTTAATGATAGCAATTTTACTTGACGGACACATTTGCTTTAAACTCACTAAAAATGGATTTAAAGCATTAACTCGTTAATTTGTCGCCATGGCGGGTAATATGTATTTCAACTGTTCTATTTAACCTAGCCATTTCAACTATAAAATGATTAGACCTTGCCACCAATCGAGTACTGCGCTTAAAGTCTGGGAACCATAGAGGAAAGTTCCTCAGAAGAATTACCATCAAAGTATGTAAGAAAAAGCACAGAAATTTACGGTATTTGAAGAGACTGAAGCCAAGATCGTGTCATGACGAATAACATTGCAGATATCAAGAATATCTAAATATATAGCAGGAGCACCGGATTATATGTGGCAGTAATATTCGAAGCATGGACGAATGGTAGACTTATAAATATGTAAGATAGATTCTGGCGGAAAAAATTGCGTAGCACAACAGAGGGAAACAATTTTTTAGCATTAGACCTAGTAATTCATTCAATATTATCTTTCCACTTCATGTCAGCGAAAAATGAGTCACTCTTCTGAAGGTTAATAAATTTATATATTTGTTTTTGGATGTATTTAAGTGTATATAGTAAATAATTTGTTTGTTTTATATTTATTTTTTAGGAAAATATAATATATATATATATATATATATATATATATATATATATATAGTTAAATTCCCAGATGAATTCTGTGGACAAGACAGATTGGTATCAAATGGCAATTGGAAAAAATCATACATTTTTTCTAAGCCTTTTTTTTTTTTTTTTTTTGAATGTAAATTACCTTTATAGTAAGGGATTTTTTTTTTCCTTGAAAAAAGATAAAATAATGTATAGTAAGGATTATTTTTTTTTCCTTGAAAAAAAAAAAAAAAATCCTTTACTATAAAGATACTTTTACATTAGCCAAAAAAACTTAGACAGAAGCGTCTATCCTTTTAAATTTGGATTTTAATGTAACTATAACAACAAAAACATTTCAATTTCATTTTTGCCTTGAAAAAGTCGGAAGACGAAACGCGTCGGCAAAATGTATGATTTTTTTTCCAATTGTCATTTGATACCATATATATATATATATATATATATATATATATATATATATGGATGCACGTTAATATGTCTGTACGTATTTGAATTTCTATTATTATTTAGCTTTGTTCAAGTTAATATGTAGATATAAATAAATTGTAATAACATTTGCATGTTTCTATGTATATTTATTTGTGGATACATATACTTATATATTTGTATATGTGGATATATGATTAATATTTGTGTGTACATCTGTATTACATTTAAAAATATGTGTAAGATGTATGTATTTGTACATATATATATGTGTGTGTGTGTGTGTGTGTGTGCGTGTTTCACTGAATAATATAGACATTATATATCATATATTATTTTTATATTGATCCTTTCGAGTTCTCTAATCAGTTTCTTGATGTTAAGATGAAATTCTTCAACAAAGACGCCGTTGTTTTTTCTTACGTAAGAATTTTCCATCTCCTCTGAGATCATTTTCAGGCATGAATTACAAAGACAAATTTATTGTAACTGTTACTGTTGTGACAGAGATTTTTAAAACCACGCGTGAACGTTCTGAATATATATATATATATATATATATGTAGAAAAATAGGAAAGAACACGTTAGGTCAATAATCCGGAGTTCTTTTGTATTTTTGTTTTTATTTTTATTTTTTCCGACATCAACAAATTTTCACATTAAATAATTAGCATTAAAAAAAAATTAAATTAAATTTCAGGGTCTAATAAAATTTTTAAAAGCTTGACCCAATCATAAGATAGAAAAACCTTTTATGAAGTCGTCAAAAAAATTAAATT
Source organism: Acanthosepion pharaonis (assembly GCA_903632075.3). Taxonomy (NCBI): domain Eukaryota; kingdom Metazoa; phylum Mollusca; class Cephalopoda; order Sepiida; family Sepiidae; genus Acanthosepion; species Acanthosepion pharaonis. Next base: position 1,548,169 of record CAHIKZ030002479.1, on the reverse strand, counting down.
GTAGTTCAGTGCGACGCATTTATGTACGAAACAGCCCTTTAGGAAAATAAATAAATAAAATAAAACAAAATTCTCTACACACTTATACATTACATATTATGGTGCCAAAAGCTATCTTTCGCTGTGACTGACCAGACGGTGTGCGTACATGAATGCCATTATTCGCTTTAAAATGGACAACCCGACCATACCTCGGCTTGACCTCTTTCCGAAAGTGACTGATATGTGGATAAAAATTAACTCTAATGCCCCTTATCTAAATGGTCGCCCCAGCCGTTTCCATAGTAATTAACTTTGCGAATGAACATACTTATAAAGATGCGTAAATTTCAAGATTGATTATTCCTAAATTTTCGCTTGAGGATGAAACAGGGTTTGATACTTTAATTCAATTTTAGTAATTATATTGAGGTTTTCGGCTCTCGTTTTGGAAACATGAGAACTCTTATATAGCGAAGGAATCATATATTTTAAAAATAATTATAATCTATCTATCTATCTATCTATCTATCTATCTATATATATATATATATATATATATATATATATATATATATATATATATATATAGTTAAATCTAGAGAGCCAGACAAACCTAGCTGGTTCCCCCCCCCTGACGATCCGCTTAGGTGAAACCGTGGTGGGTTGTCTGGCTCTCTAGGTTTAACTAGGTCTGATCTACTTACTGTATGGAGCACTTTATTTAGTTATTTTGATTACTCCTATCGGTTTTTTTTTCTTTGGGCTTTGGACTTGCATGCTAGACGATTATTTTCGGCTAACGTACATGTTCTTTGTACTTTCTTTTTATATACCTTTTTTTCCCCTTTGGTATTGGTTTGATTATTCGCAAATCAAAACGCTGAAGGTTTTCCGAACGAGTATAATTTCTTATACTTATAAGATTACTACAACTAATATATAATAGGATAAAGAACACATAGCAAACGTTTATCAGTCTGACATGTTTCAGTTTTATTAAAGTTTCATCAGAGAATGAGATATGGCGAAATTCTAGCTACAATGATCCATATTCTCTAATGGCGCTTGTTAGATTAATAAACAATTCCTGTTTGTGCTCTCACCTATCATTCTGTCGAATTACGATCTATATTTTATCCTTAATATACTGAAAAGGGTATTAATGTGTAGAAGTTAATTCATATTTAATTTTTTTAGAGGTTTTTTAAGAAATTAAGAAAATTATTAAGAGGTATATCATTATATATTTGTATTTATTAGTATATATTAGTATATATTAATATATTAGTATATATTTGTATATTAGTATATAATTGTATATATTAGTATATATTATTATATATTAGTATATTAGTATATATTAATTTCAATTAAAAGGTGCAAATATAATTTATAAATTCATGAATCATTCATACAAAAATCAAATATAGAGGTTAATGAATTAAATGGCGAGAATACTTCGTCGCAAACAATATAATAAGATACATCAACCCCGAACCTGTATATGAATGATATGATCCCCGTTTATAAATCCAGTTGCATAAGGTCTTTTTTAATTTTTTTACAAGCTTTCGTCTGTTCCTACAGACATCATCAGGTATGGAAGTAGATTTTGTTCTTGTTTTTACTTCTCAGTAATAAGAGGACAACGAAAATAGAGATTTAATCCGAAAAAATGCTATGAGAAATGTGTTATTGTTTTGGAACGTTCGGTTGCAACGCTGAGTTTGAATTTAAATTTTAAGGTTGTGCGTTTTTGTACAAATATAGCAATAAGAGAATTCTTTTTTACTGGTAGATTTTCAGTGAATATGGCATGAACTATATTGTTCAATAATTACAGTAATGTCACACTTATTATCCGAGAGTTGCACGTTGGATCAGTTATTTTAATTTCAATTAAAAGGTGCAAATATAATTTATAAATTCATGAATCATTCATACAAAAAACAAATATTAGTATATATTAGTATATATTAATATATTAGTAGATATTAATATATTAGTATATATTAGTATATATTCGTATATTAGTATGCATTAGTATATTAGTATATATTAGTATATATTAGTATAAAATATATTTTAGTATATTAGTATATATTAGTATAACTCGTATATTTAATGTCTTAACTAGCACTAACCTCATATAAATATGTTTATATTTAGTTTTATTTAGCATGTCCCATAATTCTTTACTATTCTTGATAGTGAGATTTGAATATTTCTGAAAGCAGTAGGCATTTTGGAATTGGTTCAACTAATTTCAAAGCCAATTTCTCGTATTGGAATATTAATTTTACATTTTTTTGGTTTTTGATTAAATAAGCGGCACGTTCAAATTTTATTAACTATATTGGTAAAATTGGTAAATAACCGCTGGATAATACCAGCACCTCCAGTAGAGAGAAATTTTCTCAGAACATTTGAATTATTTTTTTGATTGGACCATAAACTCTAATTATTCCTGTCAAGTTAGAGTTGTAATTTGAACCCACTTCCCAAATATACATTTATTTTGATGTGGTCGAAATATTCATTGCAGCGACAAAAATGCAACGAAATTCCTGACTCACGCTCTTGAGGTTTTTATATTTATATAATTTTATGAATATTCATGGCGACACACATAACAGCATCAGTATAAACGCGGTGAACTGCCAAACCGGTCCGTTCATTAAATGTCGAGACGCGTCATTTAAAATAATAAATAGAAAAAGCAACAACAATCCCATGTAGAACTCTTCAATGCGTGAGATCTATTCGAGAGGAAATAGTCACCTCATAAAATTATTCAAAAATCTAAATTTGCCTCCAATTGCTATTCTCGTCTCTGCCTTCTAGATATTTCCGTCTACCGCTTCAAAGGGAGCCTTTAAAAATAGCCCTGGGAATGATAGAAATAACAAGTTCGTATTTAAAATAAAAACAAAAAAGAAAGAAGAAAAAAAGACAAGCCGTTTTAAACCCAGTAAAAAAGACTGTAAAAAGACTTGGACAAGCTTGTCGACGTATTTATCTTAGAGATGAGTCAATAGAAGCATTTTATGAATAGTCTGTAATAAATTAGATAAAAGAGTAAAAAAAAAATCAATGCATTGTTGGCAGTTTTTCCGTTTCTTTTTACGCGCGTTGTTTACTGAGAGAATTTATAATCTGTGAGGTAATAAAAGGATTGAAAATATGCGAAACATTTACGCAAATTGCACAAAATAGTGTCAGTTCAAGCATGAGCAATAATGTCCCCTTTGACTAATTGCCAAACTCCTTAAGATCACGGTCCTCAAAATAGCTGGATACCTTTCAGACAGATGGTTGTTTTGTTTACATGGAATATTTTATTATTACATTGCAACTTACATTTGTAGCCATTCCATGTTTTTCCCGATGAGACTTCACCATTGCACGACTGGTATTTTAGACCATTCTAGAATGTAGAATCGGGCCAAATGTTTCAGAGCCAACGTCTTCCGATATATGACACAAATGTTCGATTAGAATTAGATTCAGTGAATGAGAAGCTCATTCCATTACTGACCCGAAACTTATTCTTCTTAAACTACTCTGAAGCATGTTTTTTTTTTTCATTTTGGAATCTTTGAGAGGAAGATGTATCATTATTATTATTATTATTATTATTATTATTATTATTATTATGTTCGGGTCGTACATTGACATAGTCAAAGTAAATTCCGTTCTTGAGTCATTGTCTCAACAAGACTCCTCACAACTGAAGAACCTTACGGAGAATCCTCACACAGTAAATGGGGGCAATTTCCTGGGGGGTATTATTAATATTATTATTTTTATCTCCTTTGATCTCTGCTGTGTACTTATTTCTTTCCTAAGGCGAGAAATAGCATCATGACATTTTCCACTGAGCAATTAAAAAAAAAATCAAAACAAAAAAACATTTTACATAGATAAAACCCTTCGTAATGTGTGAACTGTATTCGTGAGAACAATTTTTTGTATTTCTTTAAGGAACCCCTTCAATGAGTCTATTGGAATCTTTTCAACGCAATCCTAAGGCTCCAATTACAATTGAAATTGTTGATGTCCTCACGTGCCACATTTTTGAGATTTCGATTTCAAGGTCCTTGTATTTTGATAGCTTCTTGAAGATCTTCAAAGGTACATTGCAGTCAGTATGGACTGCCATGTCAATAAGGAGACACATTTTGTCTTTGCGGTCTCTAATCACGATGTCTGGGTGATGACCTTTGATTGTTCTGTCAGTGTGTATTGTGAAGTCCCATAAAATTGTAACAGGTCCTATCTCCGTAAGCGGGTCTGGGTGGTGTTCATACCAATTTCTTGCAGTTTCCTTTCCGTAAAAGTTGCAGATTTTCCAATGCAGATATTGGCCCACTCTGTCATGCTGGGTTTTATATTCAGTGGGTGCCAATACTTCACAACCTGATACAAGATGGTCAATTGTTTCTGGATATTTATCACATAATCTGCATTTGGGGCTAACACAATTTTTCAGTAAGTGTAACATCTAGTTAGCAAGCATTGGTCATGTGTAGCAAGAATCAAACTTTCGCTTTCAGTATTTAAGCCTAAACGTCGTAGCCGCTGATTGGCTCCATCAGCTTGTTTGGTACGAGAAGAGGTAAAGGTGTTTCTCTTGCCATCGTTTCTGTATCTGGTCAGTTACATTTGCTTTTGCTTTCTTTTTTAAGTATTTTGTAACTATTGTGATTTATTTGTATTTCTTTACCAATGTAAAACTATTATTGTTATCGTCATTATTATTATTATTATTATTATTATTATTATTGTCATTATTATTATTAATATTTTTATCGTCATTATTATTATTATTATTATCGTCATCAACATTATTATTATTATTATTAATATCGTCTTCATAATAATTATTATCGCCATCATCATAATTATTATCGTCATTATTATTATTATTATTACTATTATCGTCATTATCATCATCATCATTATCATCATCATTATTATTATTGTCATCATCATTATTATTATTATCATTATGATTATTATGTTTGTGCAGTAAACTGACATAGGCAAAAGAAATTCTGTTATTGGGATATGATGTCAACAAGATTCCTTTCGGAGAATCCTTTCTGATAAATGATGACAGTTTTCTACATGTATTATTATTATTATTATTATTATTATTATTATGATTATTATTATTATTATTATTATTTTTATTTTCTTTGATTTCTGGCGTTTACATTTCTTTCCGGGTCCCTTGAGGGACCTAAGGTTAGAAATGGCGTCATACACTTTCCACTGACAAAAAAAAAAAAAAAAAGATTACATAGATAAAGCCCTTCGTAAGGTGTGGGCTGTACTTGTTAGAACAATTTTCTGTATCTCCTTGAGGCATGGACTTCCAGGTATCCCTTCAATTAGTCTACTGGAATCTTTTCCAACCAGTCCTGGGGCTCCAACTACAACAGGGATTGTTGATGTTCCCATATGCCACATTTTCGCGATTTCTATTTCAAGGTCCTTGTACTTTGACAACTTTTGAACATCTTCAAAGATACATTGCAGTCGGCAGGGACTGCTATATCAATTTTTTGTTTTATGGTCTTTAATAACAATATCTGGGCGGTTGGCCTTGATTGTTCTGTCAGTGTGTATTGTGTAGTCCCATAGAATTGTAACAGGTCCTATCTCCGTAACCGGGTCTGGGTGGTGTTTCATACCAGTTTCTTTCAGTTTTTTCCGTAGAAGTTGCAGATTTTCCAGTGCAGATATTGGCCCACTCTGTCATGTCGGGTTTTATATTCAGTGGGTGCCAACACCGTACAACCTGCTACAAGATGATCAATCGTTTCTGGATATTTATCACAGAATCTGCATTTTGGTCTGACACAATATTTTAGTATATGTGCTTGATAATTCCTAGTTAGCAAGCATTGGTGCTGCGCAGATGATTATTATTATTATTATTATTATTATTATTATTATTATATAGCTTTCGAATTAGATTAGTATGTCGCTATTGGTTGATATAATTACAAAGTTTCTACTGCCTTCCAACCTTACAGCCTTGCTTGGATAGATAAGCCTCCATCAGTTTATTTTGCAGGTCTTCGAAGTATTATTTGATTTTCGTCATGAATTAAAAACATGAACGAATATTTGATTCATGAAATGAATTCATATGGGTCTTCTCAAGTGAATTCGAGTGTCACGTCAATCTGATTGCATAAGAATCGTCCAACTCTGTTGCTATCACCTGATTTACTGCCAAATTTATTTTTCCCTCGGGGTAGAATACATGTAGAAATAAAATAATGATGTTGATTTTCACGTATTTATTTTGAATTCACGCATGAAGATGTTTTCGTGACTCGAAATGAATAGATAAACATCAAATCAAATTCCGAATGATTAATTGCTCCCCCAAATCTATCTTGTATATCTATAAGTCTATCATTCACCCATACTTAGAATATTACTGCCACATATGGCCCAGTGCCCTTGCTATTTACCTTGAGCTCCTTGATAAGATCCAAAGAAGAATCAGCAATATTATTGGTCCTGATCTGGCAGCTGGACTTCAGTCAGTTATCCACTGTCGTAAAGTTGCCTCTCGATCGATTTTTTATAAAAACTTTCATGGTAATTGTTCGAACAATCTCTTCATTATTGGGGTTAGATTTTTAAGTTGTTGTTTTATTCCCCTCCCTCCACAGTCAATGAATTATACATATGGTGACTAGTTAGGACTTTCATAGAAATATTGAGATATTATGGAGGATATTGTAAAAATAGTAAGATTGCATTGTTTTGGTTTAAGGAACATTGTTGTAAGTTTGATCGTGGCTAACTAAGTTTAATGTTAAGACAGAAGAAGACTATCATTTTTTCCCCATTTCACATTTTGGCCTTGTGCTCTTCGCTATGGTACCTAGACTTTATGAATTTAAGCTCGCTATTAAACTGGCTTCGAGATCTCATCAATTTTACTGTTGCCTAGAATGTAACGGTAATTTATATGCTAACAGTTTCTTCTGTGGCTTATTGAACACCCTCCCAGCTCAATGCTTTCCAACCAACTTTAATCTGCAGGAATTTAAATGCAATATCAATCGCTATCTACTGTCTACCTGATTGATTACTCTTTTCTCTTTCTCCTCATTACTAACGTTTCTGTTTCTAATTCCTCCACACCCTGTAGCCCCTTGCGTACTAGTGGCTGTACAGATTTCCGTAGGGTGATACCAGTTTAAAAAGAAAAATAATTAACAAGAAAAATAAGTTCAAGATCAAATACTTTTACGCACATCTGTATTGATTCACTGTACCGTCCAGTGAGTCTCTAACTCCTTCTGATATCAGTCAGTTATGTGCCGTTTAGGCGATCATGTATCTTTCGATACATGACTGACGAGGCCGATTTTTTCCCCGCAGTGGGTTATCATTTCTTTCTGCGGTAGACCAGTTGCCATCCAAGGCTATAGAACCCGATCTGTCCTGCTAGATTCATTTAGAGGCGCATATCAGGCAGATGTCTAGAAGGAAATAAGTAATAATGTTTTTATATGACATATTTAGTCTCACATTCTTTACAAAGATAACGTTACAGAGAATGACATTTAAAATTTAAAGATGCATGTATGATTTCAAACATTTATTTCATGCAAAGCCATAAAGATGAAAAACAAATCGGTCAACTTCTAAAATGGATAAGAAGTCAATTCAGCAAGTCTACCTCGAGCGATTTCCGCTTTCAGAGAATGAACTTTACCGCAGAGAGAACAGAATCGGACAACAAAATTCAAACCGAAATTCAATTAAGCGCTTCTATAAACATAAATCCATTTTCTTCTTTAACAAAGCATGTGTTCAGTAGCAAAGAAGTCCGAACTCCATAGACTTGGTTTGCAACTGTTATATTTCCATATTTTTCAATGGTACTAGTTTAGTCAAAGAGAAAGATATGTAAACCTTTCTTTTACATATTATACCTTTCTGTAGGCAGTTAGGTTACATCTCCAAAAATCCTTTAGTGTCACAGCTTCTAAAACCCCGGCAATAGACAAGTCAGATTTCATACGAAGCAGCTAGCAGTTTAGAAGTACAATTCCAAATTTAAAACTGTGAAAGGAACGGGAAATTAACACTAGAATCTGTGCCAAGAACAATCATGGCAATGCAAAGTTTCCATGCAAAAAAGACATCCGATATTTTTTTTTTTACATGCACTTATCATTGGTGCAAGGTTTTTTTTTTCTTTCATAGTGTATACGTTCTCGAGTGTCTGCCCATGCACCCGTCTGTGCGTATATGCGTACGTGTTGGGTGGAGTGATTATATGTCCTTTACGTCGTTTTTTTCTCCTCCTCTTTACACTCACTTCATAACGCTTCTTTTTTTTCTTTTTTTTTTCAGTTGTTGCCATTTGGATTCCGTTTTTTTTTCTAGACAGAAAGTCCGCCAAAAATGTATGCACACTTCATATAAGAGAAAACTTGTATAGATATTATAAAACTAAATTTAATCAGACATCACAAGATTAATACAAGCTTACCAATGACAACGGGTTTTAGCTTCCAGAAATTTATTAGTAAAGCAAACTACTGCTGAGCTAAATTTTGTCCAAACTGTCCAATAGCATTGCTGCACATGCATTTTCAATTTCTTGTCTAAGGGCCGCCATCTGTCAAAAAAAATATCGTACTACAGTAAACAGTGTTATCGCAATTTTATAAAACTACGGAAGACAAGTTTTTCCTATCCTGAAGTATGTATACATTTTTGGGTCAGATTATATATATATATATATATATATATATATATATATATAGTATAGGATTAATGTAAAGCAAGTATAATTTATTCGAAAATTATAACATAAATATGTTATAAAATCACTACAAAAATAGCCATTTTGTTTCAACACTTTTGATGTCTTATAAGATTCGCTGTCAAGTTTTTCGAATTCTCATATATTGATTGGTCATTGCAGCTTATGTAACAACGTTTCCCCTATCGAGGAGGTGTTTGGTCAATTTGAACCTTTTAAAACTCTTTATTCTACATTAAATACCATCACTTGATAAGACACCGGAAGTGTTGAAACAAAATGGCTATTTTTGTAGTGTTTTTATAACATATTTATGTTATAATTTTCGAATAAATTATATATATGTATATATATATATATATATATATATATATATATATAGATAGATAGATAGATAGATAGATAGATAGATAGATAGATAGACTTATCAAAACTTTCAAGTTTAGATAACCATGAAAATAGATAGTAGTTATTCCAAGGAGTGATGAAAGTTCTTAGCCCGACCCACTGCGCGAAATGAGAAAACTTTTTTTTTTTAAAGTGCTTGATCGAACTGAGAACTTTTCAACCCGGGACTAATCCTGGATCTCTTAATGATAAAATCGAAACATGCTGATCGGGATTTCTTATGCATGCCATTATAAATGCAAAGATTTGTATGTCGGAAAATATTGGGAGAACTCGGCTGAGAAAAAAAGACCAGTTCTATACCCGGTCCATGCCTAAAGATTTACTGAAAGTCGGACGAAGCAATAAAACGAGATTAAGATTTGCGTACAAAGCACCATTTTATGTTCCAGTGGACTAATTTATTTTCCGAGCCTATATAGAAATATTCTAAATATCTTCTGAGATCGTTGTAGGGATATTTGTCTTAATTTGCTGGTAGAATTCTGCTTCTGGGAAGCACCAAATAAGAATAATCGTGTTTATTTACTATTGTTCTGCTTTATTTATTTAAATATATATTTCCATTGCTTAGCGCAATGCTATCGTTGTCCAGACGAATAAGATTAGCATTCTTATTTATTCAACTCAGGACTTGTTTTTTTTTTTTTTTTTTGTTTTTGTTTAACGACATATGAACTAATTATGTGTATTTAATGCCTAAATTAAATTTTCTTGTGAGCTTGGATGTACTAAAATATGATAGATGTTGTTCTGCTTTCACAATTGAATATATGGTAGATAATACTCAGCTTTTGTGCATATACATATTTGTGTGGACATAATTACTAGAGACAATGTTATGTGTATTTTATATTGTAGTTTTGTTGAAAGTTATATGTTGGAATACAGTTTGATTTCTTTCAGAAATATTGTAGAATATTAAAGATTAATGTCATGAAAGAGTTCTTTTATGTTAATTGTTTGCTAGTATTTCAAACAGATTTGAGTGAAGTCGCTACAATTTGTTCATATGTACGTAGTGTTGGTACCTTTTTTTTTGTTATAAAAATTTATTGCTAGTATTTTCACAATAAAAATGTATTTTTATACTTTCATCATGTCTTGTTTTTTTTTTGGAGGTTTCACTATTTCCCATAGCTAGGACCCAAACAGGTACTACCACCCTAGTCAGTGTATAATTTGTTAGTTTGTCTTACTTTGGAATTAATATGTAAAGTGAAAGCTTAAAAGTAATGTCTTGATTTGATTGATTTGTTGAACGGCATATCAACTCCTTTATGGGTCATTTAATGCCGAAATTTAATTTTTTTGTGAGCTTGGAAGTACTAAAAATATGATATATGTTATTCTGCTTTCACATTTGAACACATGGTAGATGATACACAGATTTTGTGCATATACGATTGTGTGAATACGATTAATAGAGACGGTAAAATGTGTTTTATGTTCGTAGTTTTGTTCAAGTTATATTTTGGAATACAGTTTGGTTCTTTTAAGACATTTTAGGATATTTTATGGATTAATATCATGAAAGATTTATTACATGTTGGTTGTTTGGTCGATTTCATTTAGCGGCATATCAACACCTCTATGGGTTATTTAATGCCAAAATCTAAATATTTGGAACACGATTCTATGGCTTCAACTACAGATAACCTGTATCCCTGATCACTTCGCTATAAAAATGTATTACTATAAAAATATATTCCTACACTTTCATAGTGTTTTGTTGTTGTTTGAAGAGGTCACTATTTGCACATAGCTGGGACCCTAACAGGTGCTACCTCCATGGGTCAGGGTGGACCAAGGAACAACAGCAATTAAGACGTGGTTTTACTTCTCGATACCTCCAATCTCCCTATCAGATGTAGTATATCGTCATACCCAGGATTACCGAACTTCGACAATTGCGATTGGGTGTAAATTAGACAGTCAGTCAGTCAGTCAGTCAGTCAAGTACCTTACGGGATACACTCTTGGGCGATCATGTCTCTTTCGATACAGGACTTACTTACTAATCAGAAGATATTCCCACAGTAGGCTGCCGTTTCCTTCTGATTGTCAACCAAAGGCCCAGTCTGTTCTGCTATTCCACCTATAGCAGGGGGAGAAGAGATAGATTTATACCTTGTGTGTTTGGAAGAGATGGATTTCTCCCAAGTACTTGCGTGTAAGTGAATGTAACGAACACAACTGGAATTCGAACTCGGCTCTCCGAGTTCTCATTCCGAGACGTTAACCATTACACCACCCATCCTTGTACATAAATTGCATGTTGGTTAATAAAGGAATAAGATTAATAAAATAAAAATCAAGTGAAATTTAAATGAAACACACGTATAACAAACACTAGACGCTGCATGTGAACAACGTGGAAGTTTTAAGGAAAGTGTTATGGTAATTTACCCACGCACGCATAAACTCTACCAGCTATAAATAGGAGCAGGTACTACCTTTTTGGAGAGTGAAGTTTCCAGAAGTCAGCTCTGACAGTCGGACCAAACGTTCTTGCTGTAACACTCTCGTTTATATATGTTTGTGTTACTGTTTCTGTTAATATATTTGTTTAACTCAATTCCTCACTTGTGTCGTTATTTCTGGCCCTAACAAGGCCACAACAGAAAGTGAGAACGAAAAGGACATATTTACTTAGAATCAGAACGATGCAGTTGAAATTTCTGGAACAGATAATGAGGAAAGAGGGGTTGGAAATTTTGACACTCACAGGACATATTGAAGGTAAGAGGAAAACAACGAAAAGCCAAATGGATGATAGAACATAGAATTGGACGGTTAGTAAGGAGACAGACATTATTTAGAACTACGAAGGATAGGTGGAGATCATGCCTTCTAATACTGTAAAAACCATTATGGGAAATTTGGTTATAAATAGTCATTCAGCACACACACACACACACACACACACACACACACACACACACACACACACACACACACACACACACACACACACACACACACACACACACACACATAGACACGGACGTTCTGTAGAACTGACCCATAAAAATAAAATCAGTGCCTCAAAAATAGCTAAGAAGACGCAGAAGTTGGCTCCAAAAGCGTGTCGGCGACTTTTACCTAAATCTGGTAAGTCTATTAAACCATTTTAATCGTTTAATTTGAATGATTTAAGATCATTTCGAAGCTCAAGTTTTAAAAAAATCCTGCTACATACATGTTGTGGAGTAAATAACACATCTTCGGTAACACAAATGAACTAGGCAAGACGCCTTAAATAAAGAACTCAAAGTGAGTCAGAAAAGTCAGTCCCAGTCTGTCCCAGGCTCGCGCCTAACAAGACCTCTGTCTTCGAGCATGAGGGTAACAAGACATCCGTCTTCGGGCGAAGGATGACTCAGTCGGGCTCTGTCTTCGGATAGATACTCGGCTGAGAAAAAAGACCAGTTCTATACCCGAGCCCGCTTTGGCGGGGGCTTAGTAAATTTTGACCAGTGACCCGGGTGGAAACACTCGGGTTCCACACAGTGAACTTGACGTTGTCTCGCATCTAGTACGCAATGGGGCGAACGGTAAATATCAGTCAGTCGCAGTCTGTCCCAGTCTTGCGACCAAACAAGACCTGCGTCTTCGGGTGAAGGATGGCTCAGTCGGGCTCTGTCTTCGGATAGAGAGTCGGCTTAGAAAAACAAACCAGTTATATACCCGAGTCCGCTTTGTCGGGGGCTGAGTAAATTTTGAACAGGGTGGAAACGCAGTAAACTTGACGTTGTGTCGCATCTAGTCCGCAGTGAGGCGACCAGTCAGTCGCAGTCGGGCAGTTCACTGGCTCCGGCTCCGGCTCCGGCTCCGGCTCGCTATTGTCAACTTCTCTGTCTTCGGGCAACTTATTCGGGGGTCTGTCTACAGACGCAGGCTCGGCTGATAAAGATAGAAAATGCAAAGTGCCCGATCCCGCAGGGGCTGGGTAAATTTTAAAATTTGG
>CAHIKZ030002479.1:1395000-1532500 GCA_903632075.3 Acanthosepion pharaonis | reverse complement strand
TTAAGGACATGACGTGATACAATTCCATGTCAAAGAAACAAAAGTGGGGAGGTGATGGTTTTTTGTTTTTTCTTTCTCATAAAAATTAAAAATAAAACTGTTAAATACATAACCTCATGATACTCAAAATGCATAACACATTAATCAATCCAAAATAATTTAAATACTAATTTGCATATATATATATATATATATATATATATATCCAAATGGGTGTATATAGGTAGATGAACGAGCGACCGATTGTATACGAATACATATAAATATTCTATAGTGTAAAAAACAGTGCTCAGTGTTAAATAACAGAGCTATTTAATATTATAGGGTGTGTATATATATGTGTGTGTGTGTGTGTGTGTGTGTGCTATATTCAATTTATTTCGCTTAAACCTTATTTTTCATGGATGCTCATATTCGAGTAGAAGTTCTGTTTTTAATTAAACAGTATTTTTTTTATCCAACTACATCTACCGGCCTGAATATTCTAGAAATCTTGTCAGAAAAATATGCATCCTCTGGCAGGATATTTTTCTGACATGATTACTCGAATATTACTGTTTAATTAAAAACAGGGTTTATACTCGAGTATGATTATCCATAACAAAATAATGCACAAACAAAATAAATAAAATAAAAACAATTTCTTAAGACTAATTTATATATATATATATATATATATATATATATATATATATATATATCATATATATAATTTTCGATTTTGATTCTGTAAAGATTTTAAAGTATATTCATAATAAAAATCTTAGACATATTTATGAGACAGGCATAATATCTATCTCACGCACGGTGAATACTAGACCCGGCTTCTTTAATATTTCCCCTTTTCTAGCAAGATTAATGCTCGACAAACGTACATATAAGTTTTAGATTAAAATAAAATTCTTTTCATTTTTCATTCAAAATACTTTATTTTAGGAATACGTTTTCACAACATCAGCCACGTGACGCCGACGTGATCATATTGAAACGGAACGCTGACCTTGAAAAAATTTCAGTTATCTGTTTTGATCAGTCTTACTCTTATGTCCATCGTCTTTTAATGTTGAATTGAATATAATCAAATGTTAATTATGTTTTATGAATATGTCCTGAAGATGGTCTACTAGACTGGACGTTGACATCATATTAACATTAAAACAGCATAATTGCATATTAGGAGTTTTGTTTGTTTTTCCGTATATTTTCTTCATATATATATATATATATATATATATATATATATATATATATATATATATATAATGTTTGTAATTTATTCAATCATATATATATATATATATATATATATATGATGACTCTCCGTTCGTTTTCGACGTATGAGTGTCTTTCAGTTTTTATGTTTATGTCTCGTATGAGACAACAATCCTGCACGGGATTTGCAAACAAATCCACACGAATAGCATACTGATAGGTTGACTATCATATGTGCTGATGTATTAGCCCGAGTGTTAATTCTTAATTCTCTCAGATGGTTGAGACGATTCTTTTCCAAGTTAGCAGGTATTTCTCCAATTCGCTCGCTTTTCAACAGCAACTTCGAATTCCTCTATAGAGCTGTTTGCAGCAATTAAATTTTGTTTAAGTTTATCATTGAAGCCTAACCAAGGGCGGCCTAGGTTACGCTTACCATGAAGGAAGTATACATAAGGTTTTTTGGCATCCGATCATCACTCATTCTGATGACATGACCAGCTCATTTGAACTGTGATTGTATCAGAAAGGATTCAACACCACCGATATGAAAGAAATTCAGATTACTAACACAGAAAATGTCTCATATCGAGAATATTTAGCATTGAAAATCAAAAGAAAAAATGAATTATTTTTAATAATATGTGGAAATCTCCGATTTTACCTGAAAACGGTCACGAGTCCAGAAACACGTGTAGTACAATTATGTAAAACAAAGCATAATATTTTTTTCTAAATAAATCCACATTACAACCAAAAACGTCTGCGGCACCTCTCTTCTCTTCTTTTTAATATACATACTTTTCTCTGGAACCACTACATTATATTTCTTTTATATATATATATATATATATATATATATATATATATATATATATATATATATATATATATATATTATTTTAATACCTATACTCAGGCGGTGTGAAGAACCCAGATAATACAATTTGTACCCAAAAAGAAAAAAAAAAGTAAACAAAAAACACCGACAGATTAACTAAGTAGAGGAAAAACTGAAAAAACTTAATGAGCCTGAACCTACCTACCTAGGTTTAACCTCACGTATCATAGATGTAGCCACATTTATCCTGATCATCATTTAGGTGAAACCTAGGTAGGTAGGTTCTGGCTCATTAGGGTTATATATATATATATATATATATATATATATATATATATATATATATATATATATATATATATATATATATATATTAGTATTTATTTCGGCAGCAAGAATTCTCTCAAGAATCTTTTGTTAAATAGCATGGACAGGTTCTATAAATTTTTTTTTACGAAATCTTTTTAAATTTCCGAATAAATTCTTTTGCGTTATCGGTAAATTTGAAAAAAAATTATATTAACTTTTATTTTATATTCTATTTTTCTCTGAGTACTTTCGAATGTTGCTACATTCAAAGATTGTTCTGTGTGATAACGTCATGAGAACTTGACAAAGTTGGAATTAAAAAAGAGTTGCGTAAATAAACACAGAACAATCCTTAAAAACGAATGTAGTAACATTCGAAAGTACTCGGGAAAAATAATATAAAACTAAAGTTAATATGAATTTTGTGAGCAAATTTACCGATAACACAAATCTACTTATTTGGAAATTTGTAACATTTAATGAAAAAATTGATAGATAGAACTTGTTGATATATATATATATATATATATATATATATATATATATATATATATATATGTGTGTGTGTGTGTGTGTGTGTGTGTGTGTGTGTGTGTGTGTGTATGTATGTGTGTACTCGTGTATGCGTCTGATCCCTGTTATCCCAGATAACAAAAAAATTATTTTTTACTGGCAACGAATTTTTTAACAAAAAAGCGGTACGTCTACGAAACAATTTTTACTGCCGCACACAGATTTCTCTGTTTGGCGGACATTTTGAACAAAGAAAGAGAGGAAGATAGTGTGTGTGTGTGTGTGTGTGTGTGTGTGTGTGTGTGTGTGTGTGTGTGTGTGTGTGTGTGTGTGTGTGAGAGAGAGAGAGAACAAGAAAGAAAGAAAGAAAGAAAGAAAGAAAGAAAGAAAGAAAGAAAGAAAGAAAGAAAGAAAGAAAAAAAAAGAAAAAAGAAAGGAATAAAGAAAGATTTAGGGAGAGATAAAGAAAGAGAAAGAGAGAAAAGAAAGAAAGAGAAAAATAGAGAGAGAAAACGAGAGCCAGGGTGAAATCGAGATATAAAGAAAGAAAGAGAGCAAGAAAGATAGAGAGAGAGAGAGAGAGAGAGAGAGAAACAAAGAAGCAGAAAGAGTGAGAGAAAGAAAGAGAGAGAGGAAATTTTGGGCGGAGAAAATATACTAAAGAAAAAAACAATAGAAAGTTAACGGAACCTGCAAGTTCCAAGTAGGAAGAAAAACCAAGTCCAAGTGCAGGAAGTGGATTCAAATGACCGGCGGTCATCGGCAGTAAATTTCTTTTTTTGACCTCACACAAGAATAGTAAGCAGAAGCAACAATTGTACAAGTTCAGCTACACGTGTCTACATGTATTTTTAAGTTCGTGCGTATGTGCGGCTATATGTGAAGCCCTCAACCCTAAGATAAAACAAAAGGGAAAAAGAGAGTACATTCTCGCATCTTATCTCAAATGATGAGTCTGAACACAGACAAAATGGTGTGAACTCTTTTTCTGACCTCTTGTCTGACAGCACCGAACTGACATGATATCAACCTTCAAGAAAATTGTTGCTATTTACGGCACGCCTCATCTCTCATGTATGCACACACCTATCTACATGCAATATCCTTAAAAAAGAGGCAGATCAGACCCCAAATACGCTATTGCTACCATATCTGGTTTCAGGGCTGGCGTTTACTACCTCGAAGCCCCCAGCTGGGGGGCCTGATTGGGGGCCCTGGGCAAGTGATTTGTGACCATCTTATTAACATTTGCTTTTTAGTACATACGTTACAAATAAACTAAACTCAACTATTAAAGCTTGAAAATTTTTCGCGGATTTTGACGTCATTTTTTTCTCGTCCAAATCTTTGAATTTGTTTTGCTCATGTGATCCTCAAAAAAAAAACAAAAAAAAAAGACAAAAAAAAAGCATTATATAAAATTCACTATTTTTCATCGATAATGTTGAATGTGTTAAATTATTCAATATTTTGATAAGAAAAATCTCAAGCTGATGTTAAAAATTGCTACAAAACATTGTTGATTTAAAATGGAATGATCTATTATGACAGGTCTCTAATTTGTATTTAGATAAATTGTATTTATTTTTAATTTTTCTAGTTGAATTGTTCGCCTACACTGTATATGATGCGTATTGTGCATAATTGGATTACAATAACATCTGCATTTTATATAAATACTACCTTATGAAAATTGCGATGTAGTAGAGGGGGGGCTCTGTATCATAGATTTGGGGTGGGGAGGTCATGAGGCCCTTACATCGACCATAACAGGGCTCTAGAACAGGTAGAAATGGACCCTGGAACGAATCTGCGAGCAGCGACAGAGTTTTAGAGAAAATGGAAACAAAAAGGAAACATACTTAACATCAGGAAGAGACAATTGAAATTTCTAAGGCGTCTAATGAGGAAAGAATCCTTGGAAAATCTGATACTCACAGGACAAATTGAAGGCAAGACGGACAGAGAAAAAGAACGCATAACACACTTAGTGATTTTAAGTAAATGGATGGCGGAACAAGGTTTACAAAAGACTGGAAATTGTGGAGAGCCATAATCGCCTACATCCTAAAGGGACACAGCACATATAACAAGAATCATCATGGCTAATGCTAAACTCTACGCCTAAGTTTTCCACTTATATGAGGTGGAGCCAGGGCCGGATTAAAAGCCATACGGGCCCGAAGCATTTAAAAGATTTTAGTGACCCCCCCCCTATACATCTTCGAGTTAAGCATGCTAGCATGGAGTCTCGGTGAGTAGTGAAAACAAAGGATATTAACGTGCATTGCAGAAACGCTAGCTGGAAATAAATATATAAGGAACTGAAGACGCATAGGACTATCGAGAGAGGCTGATCATCAGTTCCAACCCAGAACAACATTAACCAAGAAAGAACTAATCACAGATGAGCAGCCACTGTCACGTGAGCCACACCCAGATTCTAACAGAACTGTGACCAGAAGTGGTCGTATCGTCAACAAACCAGAGTGTTACAAAACCGCAAAAACATGGCTAGAATAATGCCAAACGAACAAGTTATTCTCTCCATCTGCTTCACAGTCTTTATGTACACTATTTACATTGTTCGGACTATCATCCTCATTTTTGTTGCCATATTTATTCTTCGGCTGTTTTATTTTCCGGCCTTCTTCAGGTGGTTGGAATGTCGAACTGAACACTTTATTTCGCTCGCTGGGGTAGACTGTTCTAGTTCTATGTGCCATGCCTAATGGATGTCCGTTATAAGTTATCTCCCGTTAATTCCCTTCTCTAAGTTCTTAGGTATTGAACTCACACTCTTTGGGTCCTGTCACTAGATCTAACTTTACGCCTTTATCCACTGTGCCATGTGTCCTTGAGGACATCTGTGTATGAATTTCTGGGTATTATAAACCTTATGTCTTCAGTAACCATTTTTTTACCAGTGATCATATTGCAATTTTCGTTGTTATTATTGCTTTTCTCTGGCACATAATACCTCATCTCAGAAATATAGACAGATAGTGAAACCTCATTATCTCACTTAGCTCTTATTAAACAATCAAAATGTCAATAAAGTTTTGTTACTGGTCAGTTGTCTCCCCTTTCATAATGGCGCCCTTTGATTTAAATGTTAATCGTGTTTGACTTATTTCTTTAGACGTGTACGACAACATATCATTACTATTTCTGTGGTACCCCCTTCCCTTGATGCCCTAAGCACGTGCTTATTTTTCTTAATGCTTAATCCAGCCCGAGGTGGAGCGATTATATCGAATCAATTTCTACGTCTAATGCAAGCAAAGTTGGTTCACAGTGCCGTGCCAGAAACATTTTTTTCATTCGACATAATCCACCTTGGACATTTCTAAATCTATCATTCATCCGTACATTGAATATTGCTACGATATGGAATCTGGTCCTCCTGCTATATATTCGTGATTCTTGACAAAATTCAAAGAAAGGGTTTGCAATGTCATCGATCCTGAACTGGCATCTCAGCTTCAATAATTTTCTCAACGATGTGACGTGGCTTCCCTCTGATTTTACTATAAATATTTTCATGGCAACTGTTCTGATGAAATTTTTTTTTAAGGGGGTTCGACTACATGAATTTAAACGTACTACTAGATTGGCAATTAGGTCTCTTCGTTTTACTGTTTAATTCGCTAGTTGCAACCGCTACTTCTACTCTAACAGCTTATTTTCTCTCACTTCCCACCTGTGGAACTCTCTTCCAATTTCTTGCATCCCTGTCACTTAAAATCTTCAACAATTTAAGTTCACTTGCCATCTGTTGTCCTTCTGAATCTTGTTCTTTTATTGTCCTTTCTCATCCATCGCCACTAAAGTACTCTTATCCTCTTTCATAACTACCTGCGTCTTAGCGACATTATCGCCTTGCTTGTGGTGCATCGAATGTAAGGAGGAAGTTTCACTTGCACAGTTTTTTTTTTCTCCCAAGAATTGCTTCTTTGTAGAACAGATTCCAGCATAAATGCTTTTTTGAAGACTCTTAACCTCTACAAATCAAAGGTCATTGGTTATCTATCCTCCTTATCCTCATAATTTTCACTTCCTACCGCCTTTCATTCGTAACACACACTTAATTTATTGTAATCCTTTTAATAGTGATTCTCTATATTGAGAGGATCTCGGGTCTAACATTGGGTGAACTTAAAACTAAAATATATAGTTTTGTGAGAAAAACTAAATATAAACAGAAAATAAGAATTAATCCTTGCCAGAAGAGGCCGTCGAAGAATTCAAAGAAACCATAAATTGAAACAACGGAGAAAAAATCGATGATAATTTCCAAGAAGCTTTCCACGTGACCGACGCTTGATAAAGAAAATATGGCGAGAATGATCTTTTTCAGTGAACACATGAAAAAGAATATAGTCAAAATGTATCAAGTTGCTTACTCAGCTGGAACAAAAAAGTGATTTAGATATAAAAAAAAATAAGAAATAAGAATAAATTTATTCGATTTCTTAATAAAATGAAAAAAACTATCCCCCCTTTTTTAATATATTTATCCGAACAAAGCCAAAACTTGAAAAGGCATATATACATCGATTTTGCAACTTTCTGCCGATATATGTTTTTTCTTGTAGTAAGTGTCAATACTTTCGAAAGGTAGCGGGCGATTGTTTTTAACATAAATTTTAAATATTCACATTGCTCTAAAATAGTTTTTTTGTTTTTATTTAGTGCCAAAGAAATAAATGAGGATGATGCAAATATTTCCAACGTCATATTTTATACAACGTTAGAAAAATCCCACAAGTGTAGTTTTTATCCGGACTGTATAAGTTATTTAGCCGAAATACGGTCAAATTAAGTTATAGTTGCGCCGGCAATATGGGCAACATCCTAAAAAGAATGAACAGCAAAAATTTAAAGCTCAAAAATGACATGAAAGGTGAAATATGGTCTTATGTAATTGCAGGGCATATAACCGTCCTTTTATGCCGTATGGAACAGTTTGTATATTGTGCCGAAGTGGAAGGTGAAAATAGTAGCACAAAAATACATCTCGGTTGCACTGAGGGCCAGTTCAAAAAGCGATCATACCTCATCTTTTAGAATCTCGGAACGTAACTACTATGGGAGCTTTAGGGAGAGGTATAACATATGCCCAATCATTGAATGCAGCATCTTACGAAATCTTAACACTAACATAATAATCGGGAATACGTGTAAGCTATGCCAAGAAGAGAAACTAGCTATAGCAACGTATAAAGAGAACACTGAATTATTGAACAGGAGGCCAGAGATCATGGCCAGGTGTAGACACGTTAAGAAGCTCAATTTGGGCTTATTTGAGCTCGGATAAAGTGGGAATTTTTTTTTGCTACATCTCCCCAACCAATACTTCCCGGTTTCGAACGAAAGTACTTAAGTTGTTAAACTCCATTTCATTGATTTGCTGAACAACCACCTGAGGAGACCGTCAGTGGTCAAAACCGCTATAGTGTTCTGGTCAACATTCATATTTTTTAAAAACATTTTTCTAAAACATTAAACAGCTCTGCAAGTCTGGTCTTCCAACTTGATACTGAGCACTTTTAATCTATCTCTGTTTGTAATATATATATATATATATATATATAAATTAATTGATTTAAAATATGGTTATTTTCTACACAGTTCAACCATGTTTCAAAATAGAAGCTAAAAACCCCTTTTTATTTTTTGCAAATAAATTAAAAGCATTAGTTCTATTTCATCTTCAAGCGAATTTTGGAGTAACTTTTAAAATTTACCGGGTTTTAAATACACAGCTAAAATCACGTTTCCATGGTTACAGAATATTCTACTCAAATTGAACACGGGGTGTCTAGATTTTCCTTATGACAGTATCATTGTATCAGTTATTAGCTACATTTTGGTAAGGGGTGAGGATGTATTTTACACTATGTATATATATATATATATATTGAGAAATATTTCAATGAATAATTTAGACAAGTTCTGTCTACTTATTTTCAATTGGATTCTTTCATATTCACGGAGAAATTTTTGGTGTATTAATCATGACACCAAAAAGCTTGTCCGGGAATATGAAAGAATCCAATTGAAAATAAGTAGACAGAACTTGTCTAAATTATTCAATGAAACATGTCTCAATGAAAACATGTTTCAAAAATATCCTCATTATATATATATAATTGTGTATCTGGGCAGCAATTCCTCTTTTATACAAGTTTCATTAAATAAAGTTGAGAAACTAATGCGATTAAACTTTTTTATATAATTTTTCTTGTATTTGTATAAGTGTTTTCTTTTCTGGACACAGAGTTGGTAGAAATTGTCCAAATGTTCCGTATAGCCAAGTGCTTCCGGAATATTCCTTTAGGCATTATCAAGGAAGATTTTTCTTTTTAAATTTTAACTGAATGCATTGGATGTTATGTATGAATCTACAGTTTATACGAATGTTTTATATTCTAAACACGGTCAGCACATTGTGGCCGTGTTCTTAGCTGATGTTATTGCGTGTTGGCCTTTTTTTATTATTAGTAGAATCTCTATTATTTCTTATTATTAGCGCCTCCATTATTTTAATCATTTTTTTAAAAATGTGGATGAGACTATTACCCTTGTATTTTCTCCAATCCCATCCACAAACATACATGTCGAAAATACAAATATAATAAGCTCATCCACAGGAAAAAAAAAACATGGCTAAAAATAATAGCAGCACTAATAATAAAAAAGAAAAATCCAACACTGAATAACATCAATCGTCTTTAACGAAACTTATATATATATATATATATATATATATAGGTAACTATACTCGGTTCGAAAAACCCTCGAATTTTTGATTTGCCAATAATCAAATCAATCTCGAGGGAAAAAAGGTTTTAAAAAAAGAAAGAGCTAGAAACATGAAAGTCCGTCGAAAAAAATCGCACAGATACAGGTTTGAAGCCCAAAGAAAAAAAAACAACTGACTAACAAAAGAGCTCAATACAACCGTAGAGCGGACCTAGATAAACCTAGTAAGCCAGACAAACTTACCCTGGTTTCACCTAAGCGGATCATCAGAGAAAGCTGGCTAAAGAGCCAAAAGTTAGACGAATTTCCCCGGTCATTCCACCTTTATGTTCGTATTTTAATATTCCCTCCCCTTTTAATATCCACTCCCCTTTTAGTTGTTGAATAAATCGGTGTTCTTGTGTTTTTCTTTATCTTTGGTCACGTGGTATATTTTGATTTCTGGGGAGGCTTGTCTAGCTCACTAGGTTTATCTATCTATCTATCTATCTATCTATCTATCTATATATATATATAAATATATATATATATATATATATATATATATATATTATCGTGTTCCCTTGTTTTTTTTTGCTCTTCATTTTCGTTGTTACTGTTCATTCGTATAATTTATTGCCAACGACTTACTCCTGATGACAAATATTTTTCTTGTTTTTAAAACAATATATCAATTTTGTTCCCCCATTTGAACATTTATTTATATATATATATATATATATATATATATATATATATATATATGTGTGTGTGTGTGTGTGTGTGTGTGTGTGTGTACTAAAATACTTTTAGTTCCTTCAATAGCCAAATTATTTTATATTCAATACAAAACAAAAGGCTCGTAAAAAAAATTGAAAATAGAAAAGGACAAATTCTGACAAAGCTAACGAATCAAGAGATATTCTTCTACCCACTACAACTATAATTGAATAGAATTTATCTAAGCTTAACATAAAATTTGTTACAACTATTTCGAAAACAATTAAAAAAAAGTAATTAATACAAAACAAAATAATAATAGACCAAAATTTGAAGGAGGATTTTACTATAGAGTAAATTAGTGCTTCAACTTTGAGCTTATTATTATTTTGTAATTAATATTTGCCGCTAAGAATAGATAGGAATTTAACTAAAAGATTATGTGAACGTAAAATGAATCTTTTACAACACAACACCATCAATGCATTAGTTGCTCACTGTTGCTCATAAGTCTGGCTATAATTTTGATTTAAAGAATGCAACTTTATTTAAAATAGAAAGCAAATTACTAAGACAAATATATATATATATCAAGTATGTGGTGCAGTTCAGTTTACATTACATGAATAATTCATACAAAAAACAGATATAGAAGTTAATGATATAAATGGCGAGAATACATCTTCGCAAACAAATTTAATAAAGTACATTAACACCGAACTTGTAGATGAATGTTATGATCCCTGTTTATAAATTAAGTGCCCTTTAGTTGTGGTTTTGGCCTAAACTATTATGAAATAAATGTGTAGTATGATGTCAGAATAGACACTGCACTCAGTATCACACCAGACCATCAAAGAAGTCAGCTGCACCAAGAGGTGGATTAGTTGTTACTCCCAGCCACCGAATGCAAAAGTCTGTGACCTCATATCAGCATCTATTTTCTTTTTCTTTTTTCTTTCGAGCGTAGGAAATATTTGTAATACATGCAGGTATTTAAACAACAGCTCGAGAGATCAGTAAGGGAGATTCCGGTAGTCTCTCATACACTGCAGAATTTAAGGTCCACGTATCGAACTAGGGGAATGGGTTTGTTTTACACCCAAACTAGATGTGAGTAATTAACAAAGTCTGAACTTGATCGATATATACTGATAAGTAAGGAATATTCATGTTTTATGCTATTATTTAACTGGCACATTATGTTGTTTACAAGGCTCAGAAAAAATTCCGATCTGAAGAAAATAAAAATCATTGTTAAACTGACTTGGTGTTCATTAACTTTTGATTAACTTGCTGCTAGTTTATCGCCAGATTAAGCGATAGATAATATACCCTATTCCCTTGTTCTATTCGAAGTGGAATTATTTTCCAAATAGTGCTTAGCTTATGTAGCCTTTTGTACAAAATTATGATCATCCAGATATTAAATTTACACAAAGGAGAAACCATTACTATGTGCATCTGTAGAAACAGAAACAATTTTTATACCCAGACAGACGGTATCTCTATGGGCAGGTCACTCGGCCCTTTATTTTCAAACGTTTATATGGTCAACTTAGAAAACAAAATATTCAATGAAATAAATAAACCCACCCTTTATGGCACATACAGTAATGACATCTTCAGCCAAACCAAATTTGTTAATGACATTATAGAACCTTAAAAGAAAATTCAATATAAAAATATATTAGAAAATATTACCAGCAATAGCTTTTCGTATTAAATAAAAAAAAATCACCTGCAATACATTAATGGGAAAAGAAATACCAAAATTCTCAAGAAAATTAAATTTCAGCATTAAATGACCCATAAGGAGTTGATATACCATTAAACCAATAAAAGAAAGCAAACCCTTTTGCTTTCAATCTGTCTTGTGCGTATCAAAATTTCTAAGCCCTCTTTCCTCATTGCGCGTCCTAGAAATGTCAACTGCCTGTTCCTGATATTAATTATAAATGTCTTTTTTGTTTCTATTTTCTGTAAAACTTCGTCTTTGCTCACATGTTTGGTCCATGGTATTCTCAGCATCCTTCTGTAGTAAAATTTTTCTGTTGCTTCAAGTCTCTTCTTCATCTGTTATATAGGAGGACTGATATTGCATAACAGTTTAATACTCTTTTTTTTTTTTTGTTTCTAACGATTTTTGTTTCTGGATATATTGCTTAAATTTTGGAAGTCACTTTAGCTATACTAATGCGTCCTCGGATTTCTGTCTTTTGAAAGTTACTTTCAATTTAAAACTTTTTAAATAAAGCCATAAAGAATCCCCGCCCCCTTACTTATTAGAAATTCTTTCGAATTCCTTGTGGAATCTAATCTCTGACTCATATCTTCCATTTTCAGAGTTTTTTTTTTTTTGCGACAGTGTTTCACAATTGCTCATAAGGTATCTAATAGCGATTCTAATTTATTGTCGAATTTTATTCTTCAGTTCTTGGAATGATTGGTGCTTGTTTACGTAAACTCTTAAACTTCAAAGGAATTGGAAACGGTCAAATCTTTTTTATGTGAAATTAATCTTCCGAAAAGAAGCTCCATTTTTATTCTTATAGTATTTTGAAACTATATGTCGTGTTTCTAGGACGTCGAAATTTCAATGGCATAACGGTGTCGCTCTGTAAAATGGAATATGACTTTTGGCTCCCTGTGTATAATAAGAATACGAGAGAGTTGAATTATCCTACGATTATTAAATACCGCGACGAATTTTCCGATAGCGCCATAACATTGTGGTAAAGACAACGGATCTTCTATGTTAATTACCCCAAATATTGAAAATATTAATTCACCCCCAGAAATTATAAATTTTAAATCAAAGTTTTTTTGTTTTTTTGGTTTTTTTTGTCACACTTTTGAAGTCGCCCACATTTGGGGCGATCGCAAAGGTCAATCCTAACGGAATGCGATAGAAGGACCTCGCTCTGGAAGAATTTAGTGTGAATTTTGGTAAAAATAAATTTTTTTTTCATTTTGGAATAAATTAATATTTTGAGGGAATTAACAGAAAAGATCCAGGGAAAGAAAGACGCGGAAAGTTCGCCATAATCTCTCCCGCTCTGTCTCTCAAATATATATATATATATATATATATATATATATATATATATATGTGTGTGTGTGTGTGTGTGTGTGTATACCGGATGACAATAAAGTCACTATAGTTACTAATAATAATATATATATATATATATAACCCAAGCCTTGTGAGTGAAATTGGGCAGACGGCGCTCTTGAGGGTTGTCGATAGCTATGCTAGCAGAAAGCCGATGGCTGGAGCGTACTGGCTTTGTTCAAATTGTTAATCACGTTAGATAACATGCTCTCTCCCAGAAACTGTAACTAAGGTCTGCAGTATAAATGCATAGTTAAATGCATAGTATAAATGCATATATATGCATAGTTGCAGTATAAACCACAGGTGGGCTCTGTGGGCGTTGAATAAACACAAATGCGCCTGAGCAAGCGTCTGCAATAGGGATTGGCTAACCGACCTAGTAGACGGTTATCCTCGAATACGAGTGGCCCCGCCCGCTATATATATATATATATATATATATATATATATATATATATAGGTAATGAAAAGTTTGGTAATCCGTATGGATAATCCAAAGGAGGATGTAATCCAGAGAGCTCAATGCCAAACCAGAGTAAATATTAATTTAATTAACAATCGGACAACCATAAAGGTCCATTGATTATATTTTATTTCCCCAGGAAGATGTTTTTTTACTGGTTCCTCAGATCACATTTCCAAGCATAAAAAATGGTTTTAAATTTACGTATTATTTTTATACACTTTTGAGGAGTAGTTTAAGTTGATGTAAGGTGATAGAGAGTGGTGGAGGAGGAGAACGACAGATATGGTCGAAATAAGAGAAGAAAACGAGAGATAGGAATAATTTTAAATCTATTTTGATTCAAATAGTTAAGAGTAAGGGAGGGGATAAAGACCAGACACTGACTTCTTTAATAAGTTATCTCACAAAACCGAGACAAAAAGAAAAAAAGAGAAGAAAAGAAAGGAAATGTGGAAGCAGGGGTGGGAGGAAAAAGTGGGAAAAGAAGAAAAGGAAGAACAAATTAACATATATAGGCATATTGTGGTTATTTAAAAAAAAACAGTTTGATATGTTTTGCAGTTAACATTAATTTAAAAATGTATGTATATATATATATATATATATATATATATATATATATATATCGAGATATATCGAGAGACAGAGAGAAGAGATAAAGAGAGGGGTCCTTTTCTTAATATGTCTGTAAGGTATGTAAGTATTTCTTGATAACTGTAATTCTTTCGACTTTCTCTGTGGGATTTTTAGGCATGTTCGAAACTTGAGGGTAAGAGACAGCGGATGAAATTCTTTTCAGCGGCTGGTGCGGTCCGTTTGCTTGCTCGTCACTATATGTCTTAACACTTTTTTTTTTAAAGACAATAGAATTCATTCCTGAATTGTTCTTGATTTTGACTGGTTCCAGAAATGACTCACTTGACAATCCTTTTTTCTTCACCTACATTTTGGTAACGATAACCTTTGGCCTCATTTGTTTATTTAATTATTTATTTTCTTATCTTTTTTTGTTTTTCTTTCTTTCTGACAAACCAAAATGGTTTGCTAACCTTTAGATTTCTATTTCTTTAATTTTTGAATTATCTTTTTTTATTTTTCTATCACTACAAACATTCCCGAATACATGCAGACGGCGATCCGTAAGTTTTGTCACCCCTATATAACATAATTTTACTATTTCAGATAGTTGACACGAGCTCCTACAGTTTGGAAGAGACCTAGGGCGTGATAAGACTTCGAATCACCCTGTACTTTGTAGAGTCGAAATGGAAGGTCTCATTAGATAATGGGGGACTTCTACAGGCAGACACCGGAGAACATAATTTACTTCCTCCGGTGTTATATAAACAGCTGAGTGGCCAGGGGCTGATTGTATTTTGGTATTTGTATCTTGTTGGTCCGATAATAAAGTAATTCAGTATTCCCATTGTCCTTTTGGTTATTTTATATACTTCAAGAAGACTGGAGAGTACAGCGGCCGAAACTTTGGGATGATGAGACTTTGTAATTATGAGACTTGTCAGAGTGTATCAGTTTATACAAATGATTTCTATATTGCATTAAGAATGATAAAGATTGTTATATTTATTAAGCTATGCTTAGTAGCATGTAGGATTATTATTATTATTATTATTATTATTATAATTATTATAAATAAAAATAAAATACAAAATAATAATAATAATGAATATTATAAATAAAATAAAACAATAATATAAAAAGTTTGTATAAAATAAATTAAATAAAAATTAAAAATAATAAAAATACTCCCGACATGCAACAAAAACTGTTCCTGTCAGAAATACGAACATATCGCCAAAAGACGTTAAATACAACCTCTTCGCCACAAACCTTGGCACGGGCAACACGTGTTCGACTTCTCTCTGCAATATGGGTTGTAATACTACGGAGTAAATTCTCCCTTTTATCACATGCACCATAAAACAAGTGTAACCTAAAAATACATACAAAAATATAAGTAAATTCTATAAAAAGTAACATACAATTTACCATGTTTTCCTGTTATTTCTGCACGTTTTATTTTCTGTCAAGTATGCTTTTATATCCAAAAGTGTGCACAGACAAATGAAGGAATGAAGGAAAAAAGAATGTATAGGGCCAAACTTCCAGATAAAAAGAATTAAGACTGAAGGCGAAATAAAGAGAAATAGGAACCTTGTTTAACACCAGTGTCTGAAGACGAACGGTAGTGCCTGCTTGCTTATAAAATCAGCATTTGAAAAAGTGGATGTTTTAGGATCGAATTGAAAACAACTACAATTTCACACCAACTGTTAGAGATGTGGTTGCCGTAATGGTTACGAAATCGGAAAATGGAGCTGGCGAGCTGGTTCAAATTACGGCCGAAGCTACTAGTATTCATTTCGATACTTTGAAAAAGAAATTCATACTAAATGTGAACCTCTTCCTCTACTAGCTATGGATTAAACAGTAGAACAAACAAAAAAAGTCTAACATGATAACCAAATCCAAAACATATGAGGTCTGTTAAGTTTTTTTGCTCTAGAAACTGCCATTCCTGAGACTCTAGGACATGTGATATCCCAACAACCCACTCAATAGTTTACTGTAAGCAAGTATACGTTGAATTCAAGCCACAGGCGCCCGTAAGATAAACATAACTTTCTCAAATATCAAACTTGTCCCACACTTGCAACGAAGAAAAATAATAATGGCTAGAAAGACCCGGGAAAATTTAACGGTGTGCCTATTTGAATTTTCTGAGGAATCTTAATTTTTCAGTTAATGATTAAGTTCATGGCGAGTTCTATGAAAATAAAATATCCGTAGAAATTCTATCGCATCGTTAAATATTTGAGTTTAACAACATTAAAAAAATATTGCAATAACAATCATAAATATGAATGCTTGTCGTTATTTTAAGAAGTAAGGGGGTACAAATGAAAACATTTATAATTGACAACCATTTTTTTTCATTTCATTGAAACAGACGTTAAACACATCTATCTTCCTTTCTTTCCATCAAAAACAGAATAATCCATTATTTATTAGAAAATTAGAAGGAGACATTAAACATTTTTTTCATTCTCCCTTCTACACAAATCTCCGTCTTGCGAACGTTTCTTTTAAGAATAATACAGCAGACGATATTCATTTTATTTATGGGAACTATTTTTTTCGGCGATTGTATTATTCGGCTTCCGTTCTTCGATACTGTGCGTCTGAAAGATATTTCTGTCTCCGTCCTGAGCTTTTTGACCTGAGCTGTAATAAGCAGCTAAGACAAGCTTTGTGACCGAACCCACGTAAGTGGGGATTGGGTAAATGTTGACCATGGCCCGAGTGGAAACGCTCGGATTTCCAACGTTAAACAACTAACCTTGGGTTGTGTTGCATCCTAAACCCAGTGGGGGTACCAGGTGAATACCTCGCTTCTCGGCCTTTTGGCTAAGATGACTTATCATCTCTCAGTTGCGTCTCTGTCTTTGGGAAGAGTGCTCTCAGGGGCTTCTCTGTCAAAGGACAGAGGGGCAACTGAGGAAAAAAATTCTGAAGAGGTGCCCAGCTCTGGGGAACAGCTGCCCGAGAGCGCCCTCCCATTGCACCAGAGAGAGGGATCGGTGCTCGCATCGAGGCCAGCGCAACCGACGGTTACGGGGGTTGTTGGAAATTTTTTGTCCCTTGCCCCGGTGCACGCGCTCGGGTGCCCACTTTAAAAAGACCTTGTGTCACATCTCGTCTTCGTAGGGAAACAAGTAAACATCTCTTTTCGGCCTTTTGGATGAGATCAAAGTGTAGTATCTGTTCTTGTCAGCTTAATCTAATTCTCTCTCTATCTCCATTTCTTGCTTTCTTATTTATTTCATTTTCTCACTGAAAGCAAATACAGGAATCGCTCAATTAGTGTAGCTAATTTGTACATCGAAAAATATAAGAAAATCAATTTTTAATTACTATGGTCAAATCGAAGAATGCTTTACCGCACTAATCGAGTATTATGTGTGCTTTAATTGCATTTTGGTATATAAAAATTTTAGCGCACTAAATGAAACTACATTGATCGAGAGATGTCTGTAATGCCTTTTTCTTTCTTTCTTTGAGGTATTGGCATGGCGTAACGGTCGTGCTAACTAATGAAGAGAAGGGCAAGCACAATTATAATAGGATGCTTGATTTTATGGTTGTAACCTTAAGAAGACGGAATATATAGTGGTCAACAAAAGAGACAGCGTTACGTATCGGGAACGTCAAATTAGGAAGATGCAGAAAGTTTACTATGTTGATAGTGTTGATAAGGTAAATAAGAATAGAGAAAGATGCTTTCCAGAAAATAAGCAGAATATTACGAGACTGAAAAATAATATTAAACTTAAAGTGCAATGTCTAATCTATTATATGCCAATTTTTTTATAGCTGATTGATTTGTATCTTTAACGGCACATCAACTCCGTATGGGTCATCTAATGCTGAAATTTAATGTTCTTGGGAGCTTTGAAGTAATAAAAATATGATATATGTTATTCTGCTTTCACAATTGAATACATGGTAGATAATACTCAGCTTTTGTGTATATATGTGGACATATGTGATAGAGAGAAAGAGAGATAGAAAGAGATAAAGAGAGAATGATATACATATATATATATATATATATATATATATATATATATATATATATATATGTGTGGACATAATTATCACACAGTGTGTTTTATGTTGTAGTTTTTTGAAGTTATATTTTGGAATTCAATTTGATTTTTTTTCGGAAATTTTCGGATATTATATGAATGAATGCCATGAAAGAATTCTTTTATGTTCACTGGTTGATTTTTATCGGCATATCAAACGCTATGGGTTATTTAATACCGAAATCTAAATAATTTGAACACAATTTTATGGCTTCAACTAAATCTATTTTGAACGAAATTGTATGCCCTCAATTACAGATAAAATCTATTGTTGGTCATTTTGCTATAAAATGTATTATTGATAATTTGCCTATAAATACGTATTGTTACGGTAATTTTTATATAAATGAATTACTTGTATTTTTACTGTACATATATATATTTTTATACTTTCATAATGTTTTGTTTTGTTTGGGGGTTCAATATTTACTACCACTCCGGATCAGGGTGGACTTGAGAACAACAATAATTAAATGGGGGTTCCACGCTCCGAAAAGATTTGAAGAGATGTGGTTCTACCGACATAACCTGAGAATGCCATAGCTAGTGTCGTCGTTATATATATATATATATATATATATATATATATATATATATATATATATTGGTGGCCGTAGAAAAAGATGTAGGTGGTCTCAGATGAGATTGAAAATACTTGGGAAAATAAAAAAAATATTTCAAAGAATATTTTGGTATTTTTCTTAATCAGTTTTCTTCAAACCACCAAAAACTTAATTCGTGGGCTCCAAAGGATTAAAATAATACATAATACGTCTAAATTATATATATATATATATATATATATATATATATATATATATATATATATATATATACCGGAAGCATAGTGGGGTAATGTATTGCGGCTCGAATTATGGAATCAAATTCCAGTCAAGTTTGTTATCTTTTCTCTCCCACTCTCAGCCATGGGTAAATAGCAAGACAGACTGCATTCTATAGCCTTGGGTAGAAACAGGTCTAGGAGAAGGGTCACTCTAAATTCAAAAACCTGATGAGGGTCGTTTGGGAACCTTGTGGCAAACTGTCCAGCAGTTCTATTTATTTGGCACTTCCAAACTTTTTAGAAGTTTTTTAGAAGGCGTATTCATTTCGAGTTTTTTTTTCTTTTTATTTCCTTTACTTTTCTTAATAGATATCCCACACTGTGGTTATAAAAGATCTGCCAGGAATTAATTCGACTAAACAAAAATAAAAAAAAATCTAAAATCCCCGACACCCCTTGTTCGTGCGCATGTGTAATCATACCAACATAACAAATTTAGTCCGATGCAAGACGAAACGCGCCACAAGTAAACTTTTCCACTTTGTCATATATATATATATATATATATATATATATATATATATATATATATGTGTGTGTGTGTGTGTGTGTGTGTGTAGAGAGAGGGAGAGAGAGAAATAGAGACAGAAAGTGATAGATAGAAAGAGAGATAGAAAGAGATAAGGAGAGAGAATGATATATATATATATATATATATATATATATATATATATATATATATATATATATATATATATCTGACGATCGCTAAAGCGTGAAACCCAGGGTCACAAACTCACATCTATCCAACCAAATATATATATATATATATATATATATAAAAAAAGAGAGAGAGAGAAATAGAGACAGAAAGTGATAGAGAGAAAGAGAGATAGAAAGAGATGAGGAGAGAGAATTATATATATATATATATATATATAGAGAGAGAGAGAGAGAGAGACAGAGACAGACAGAGAGAGAGAAAGAGATAGAGAGAAAGAGTAAGAAACAGATATGTAGAGAGAGATAGAGAAAAGAGAGAGAGATATGGGAGTTTTGTTTTGGTGAAAGAAACGTTTAGTGGGTCTGGCGCGCTCTATTACTTAATGGTGTGATACAGATTGTATTTTCTCACACGATTCAGAAAAAAAAGGATAAAAACTTAACCTCCCCCTGCTTACCTGAAATATTTTCTCACATTTTCCTGACACACACTCGTTAAGTCACCAAAAATAAACATGTGCATATATTTCATTCAAGTAATTTCAACTATAAACACTCCTGTTATTAACTTTCTAACTACTAATTCTTTTATCATAATTTCAGATGTTTTTTATCGCAAATGCCCAGATTAGGATATTTCAGTCGTTTGGAAACCGCGCAAAACAAACAGATTTTAGAAGAGCTCATAGGTATTTCTACTTGGGAAGCATGTCTCTCCGTAAAAAAAAGATGATCATCATCAATCTTCCCATTGAAGAGTCCTTGGATCATTTAAGAATCAATTGAGAAAATTGAAGAATTATGATAGCGAAAAATGCCTTCCAAATATAATAAACTCATTGCTCTCTCTCTCTCTCTCTCTCTCTCTCTCTCTCTCTCACACACACACTCTCTCTGTGTGTTTCTCTCACACACATACATACATACACGCACATACATTTCTATCATTTTTTTACTTTCCTCTTTCTTTAATCTATTTGTGCTTCCACTGTTTATTTTTCTTTCTTTCTTTCTTTCTTTCTTTTTTTCTTTCGTTCTTTCTTTCTTTCTTTCTTTCCCTTCTCTATTTTTTCTTTCGATTATTATTTGTTTATCACTTTTATAACTTCCGTTACTATCTAAGCATAAAAACAGAAAAAATGTTTTCATCAACCTCATGTACATACCAACTCTCCTTCCCTGTAAATCCAAAAGCAATTCACCTTTGAGTGCAATGTGCTTGAAACGTAATAACGTTTACCAAGCAACAGTGAGTAGTAGAAGAGGTCAGGCCATGCGCCATATTGTGGCAACTGAAGAACCATGAAAGTATTGACCCAATAATCGTAATTCTTCTTTTAATAATAATAATAAAAAGATTATCGCAGTAAAAGCTACAGTATCGAGATATATATGTAAGTTCAAGGAACAGATTACGAGTGAGAGGCCAAGAAAAAATATGACACCGAAATCCGAAGGGAAATATTATTTCCAAATGCTAAAGAAAAGTATTAAGAAAAAGGAAAATTAAATTAGGTTCAGCGTAAAGAGTGCTGTACTGCTTTGTAATAGGACAATGATAAGTAAACAGTTTTCTCACAGATGAAAAAAGGAATGTGAAGTAGCATAGATAGCTAGGACTGAGGAATCGGAGAGCCGAGTTCGAATTCCAGTCGAATCCATTACATACACTTACGTGCTAATACCCTTGGGAAAGGTATGAATCCTCTTCTAGCTATGGGTAAATAACAGGACAGACCGGGTTCTATAGCCTTGGATGGCAACTGGTCTACCATAGAAAGAAATGGCAACCAAGTGCGGAAAAAAATCTGCCTCGTCAGTCATGTATCGAAAGATACATGATCGCCTAAACGTGTATAACGCATAGCACATAACTTAACTTAGATGTGGTACAAGGCCCAAAGTATTGGACACCGAGTGAGAATCAAACTCACTATTGGGTCCTAATTGATCAAGCAATTCAAGCTTGCTAACTATTATACTACATCGAAGTGAGGTGATTCTCCAAGCGTAGTTTAAATGTGGCACAAGGCCGAGGGTATCGGGCACTCTAGGGCATCTGCGTTATGCATGAACACGTCTTCTTACAAAAGAATTTGCGTATAAAAAAAGACAAGTGTTTATAGTTCAGAGGTAAATGTAGATCCCTCAACAATGGGGTCAGGACAGGAACTTTTGTGTTATGACCCTGTTAATTTGAAGGCCACTGAGTGTCAGAAGATGTGAGATGGTGGTGGGTAAAAGCATAAAATCTCGTCCCACTGGAAATTATAAATTATAAAACATATCAAATTTAAAGTTATATTAAATTGCCCGCACTCGCCCGAGATTAACAACATTGACCTGCTGAACATCAACCAAAAAACATGTCAATTTAATAAAGTCTACTTCAACCCTATGCGTTTCCGTCTGAACTCCGAAATTTTATTCACTAATTACTGATTTTTCTCCTCTAAAGGAGTAGATTCGCCTATTGCCCGGTTCACACTCCTCTCGTTTTTTTTTTTGAAAAGGAATAGATATTTATCCCCTGTTTAAGACTGGATTTCCGGTTTCTTTTAAAGTTTTATCATTCTTTTTTACTCTCAGTAGCCCTTGCGTTTTTTTTTTTGCCTTGTGAATTGATTTTAAAAAAATCTACAAGCGTGTTCCAGGAGTAAAACAGAAATTGTTAATAAAAAGACCATCGGAATTGCCATATTTACAAATTCACAGACGACTAAATTCAAATGATGTGGAATGTATCTGCTAGTTGCTAATTGGTTAACCAGCCAAGAACAAGATATTAATCAGACTCCAAATATTGTGTTGTGCCAATCTTTCAGGAAGGAAGAACATTCCTACTTAAAAAAGAAAAAAAAAAATAGAAATCGATATTAGAACTCCTGGAGATTTACGTGTTCTTAAACAACGATTTGTAGCGCCATTTCAAACAAAGAACTGTACCAAGTAACTGAAATGATAACAGTTGAGGAATTTCATCAAAAAATATTTATGACATGTAAATCGAAGAGAAAATAATGACATAATCAAGATGTTGGCAATCCACACTACTTCAAACAAAAGGTTAGGAAGGAAACTCCCATCAATACTGGAAAGAACAATAACAACTACTGGACTTAACAAAATTATTTTATAAATTTCAACAGATAGTAGTTCTGGGTGTTAGGTGGCTGAATGCTTAATGTTTCCTTATATGGAAACGGCTAATATTACCATTGTATCTGAGATCATCGCTAATTCATTAACACGTAAAAGGAAACGAGTTTTAAAAAAGATTTTATTGTTGCTATTATATTTACAGTTTGGAAACAATTTTACAAACGACCATTACTCGGGTTTCCGTATATTTGTCTTCCATTTATTTGTCTTTATAAATGAAAATGCACACACACACACACACACACACACACACACACACACACACGCACACACACAGACAGACACAAACACACACACACACAGACACACACAAATATATATATATATATATATATATATATATATATAATTTGGTCACTTAACATTCTCTATAATTTACCTATAATTTTCAGTTGACCTGATGAATATTTTTCAGCGTATCTTGAAATTAAATTTTTTTTAAAAATTAACATTTTTACTTTTGTTTATAAATACTTGTTGCAAAATAAAATCCTTAGATTTGCCTTGATAAAGTACATCAGACGACGAAACGTGTTGGCTAACAAGTTTTCCTTCTTTTCCTTTTCTTTATTCATATATATATATATATATATATATATATATATATATATATATATTTGGCGATTTGAATAATTACACATAATAATTCTTCAAGTCTAGGTCAACAATCCTCAGCAGAATGCAGAAAGCACTGGACGGCCGTTTCGTCCTTTTTTGTGGGGGAGACTTGTCAGCAGTGCACCTCCACTACTGAGAATCGATCACGGACCGTTACGATACAACTCAAGCGTCATAACACTTGTCTACAAAATGTATTTGTATATGGTATATTTATTTGTGATTTTAACAAAAAAAAAAAAAAAGTTACCATTCGCCGTGCATAGAATATTTCTGCTAAATCTGGACTGGCTGGCGCTCCTGATATTTATCTCAAGATTCGCAATAAAGTTCCAAGAAGAGTCTATAATGTAATCAGTTCCGACCTGGCATCTGGACTGGTAAAATCAAATTTTCGATTTGGGGTTGACCTTTT
This sequence comes from Acanthosepion pharaonis, assembly GCA_903632075.3. NCBI lineage: Eukaryota > Metazoa > Mollusca > Cephalopoda > Sepiida > Sepiidae > Acanthosepion > Acanthosepion pharaonis. Next base: position 1,508,202 of record CAHIKZ030002479.1, on the reverse strand, counting down.
TCAAAAAGTAAAATAATTTAATGCGTCTTTCATTTTTTGGGGGACAAAGGTTCATACAGGGTTACATAATGTCATAATCCTAAGATATATATATATATATATATATATATATATATATATATATATATATATATATATATATATATATATATATATTTTTTTACGTTATTTTATAAATACAAATATTTAAGTAAAGGCTCTGTTTATAATGTTAAATAAACAGTATTAACAATATTCACCGGCCTGAATGTCTGTGAAATTTCTCTGCTATTCAGGCCGGTAAATGTAAATACTGTTTATTATAAACAGAGCATTTACTTAAATATTTGTAGCTATAAAAATAATGTATAAACAATAAATATATTAAAATAATTGTCAGAATTAGTCCACTTCATAATATATATATATATATATATATATATATATATATATATATATATATATATATATAATTGTGTATTTGGGCAGCAATCCCTCTTTTATACAAGTTTTATTAAAACGATTGACAAAGTGCTGTAATTAAGGTTTTAATAAAATCTTTCATGTGTTCTTATAATTTTTTTTTTCTTTTCAGGACATAAATTATATAAAAATTGTCTAAATGTTTTAATATCCAAGCACTTTCAGCTATACTTTTAGCCATTATAAAGGTTGAATTTTACTTTACTTTTAACTGAATATATACATTTTTTGTGTATGTATATAGCGTTGTTTTAGTTCCTAAACACGGTCAGTACATTGTGGCCATGTTCATAGTTGATATTATTGCGTGTTGGCTTTTTCGTTTCTTTTTATTATTATTATTATTAATAATGCTTCCATTATTTTTAGTCTTTTTTTTTACATGTGGATGAAGATATTATATTTGTATTATCAACCAGTATGTTACGGATGGTGAATCTCCATCAGTATTTAAATGAACTATACTTCAACTATGATCAGAAAGATGTAACGTGAGTCTTCTTGTTAAGCATGTTGTAGTAGATCCAATATAATTATTTACGAATTTCGATTGGTCAGAGGTATTATATATGCCAATCCTATGAAAATTTCCATTGGATCAGATTTAATGATTTATTTTTAGATTAACTGAAAATATTCCTAGTAGAATTCTAAAAATTAGTCACTGTAATTTGAGTGCCAATTCATGTCAACCAATTACGTTACGATTGCTGACTTCCTTGAAAGAATGATAGATACGAATATAAAACTCTATTTGTTCAAAAGTCCTTTCCCAAGAAGATCAGCTCGTCTCTCCTGGTTTTCTATAAGATGACCATTATCTAAATAAGTGTCTTTGGTCTTAATCCTCATTTCTTCATTGCCAAACCTTCTTTATCTTTCTTTTCTCAGGTCCTAATGTTGCTCTATTAGAAGGTCAACAGCTTAAAGAAGGAAATCTGAAAAACATAATCTACAAAGCCTAGGGAAGGTCAGTTGTTCTCTAAGTTTAAGAAAATCCATTCAAAGGATTTTTAAAACCTTGAAAAAATTTGAGGCCTCATATTGGAAGTATTAGGTTGGCCAGAAGGTCCTGACTCACTTAGGAAGCAGAAAGAAAATAAGAAAATTTTATGGAGCAAAACCAACATTTATTCTTCAAAATAAAGTCCATCATTCGCGATGGTCTACTGTCAGCGATCAGCTAGCATCCAAATCTGTCTCATACCAGTCCGCTGGCATTGAAAAAAAAAAAACTGTAAACAAGCTTCCTTCATCAAAAGTGTCGAATCGTTGGTTGCAGAGAAATCGTACCATTGAGCGAAATATGCCATAGTCACTCGGAGCAGCATCGGGACTGAATGGTGGATGTGGAAGAGTCTAAACACCGTCTATCTGTTTGAACTTCTCTTTAGTCAACCTGGCAGTGTGCGGCCAAGCATTGTTTTGCTGAAACTAAGTCCAACCACGATTGACCAAAGAAGGATACGCTTCTTTAGTTTGTCGTAGACGCGGTCTAGCTGCTTGCAATACAGTTTAGTGTTGATAGCGCGACCGTGTGGAACAAGCTTGAAATGCACTACTCCTTGGGAGTTCCACCAGACAGAGATCAAGATTTGCTGTTTTCTTTCTGCTTCTTAAGTGAGTCAGGATTTTCTGGCCAACCTAATATATCCATAAATTAAGACTAAATTTTAGATTTGTTTTATCTCCACTTTTTACCTCAAATCTTTTGATAATCTCACTGGATTATTGACATGCATGTCAATAATCCAGCGGGATTATACAATGCTTTCAGGCTTGCTTTTACGAACATTACTTATATGAAAATCAAAATTCCTATTTATATAATTTTATATAATTAAACTATGTCAATCTGTCGAAATAAAAAATAAAATCCCTATATATATATATATATATATATATATATATATATATATATATATATATATATATATATATTATGAATGGATTAAATGCGAAAATTATTTAATATATTATCTTTTTATACGTTATTTTAATAGATACAAATTATTTAAGTAAATGTTCTGTTTTTATAAAATATATTAATCCCGGTAAATGTAATTAATACCATTTATTTAAAAAAAAACATTGCATTTACTTAAATGAATTGTATTTATTAAAATAACGTATAAACAGAAAATATATTACATATACATACGTATATATATATATATATATATATATATATATATATATATATATATATAGATGCAATATAGATGCAATCGTCAGGCCTGCATGAAACTGACGCCTCTAAGTGTTGACTTCTATGTTCAGTTTATATATATATATATATATATATATATATATATATATATATATATATATATATATATATATATATATCTGTGTGTGAGTGTGTGTCTGTGTGTGTGCTTTTTTTTGAATTTGTAGGTCTGTTGAATTGGATTGTGATTACGATTCCAATGTAATAAATAATAACCATGGAATATTAGAGTTTGAGTCTTTTATATCATATTATATTCTTGATCTGTTCTGGACATTGAGCTCTACCTGGATTCTATCGTCTTGGAAATTTATATAGATATATATATTAACCATTAATATTATCAATCTCTCTCTCTCTCTCTCTCTATATATATATATATATATATATATATATATTGAATTTCGATATTATAAATATGGTCGGCTCCCCTGTTTTTTTCGACGTATGACGGATAAGCAGAATCGAATAACCAGGCTATCCGCGCATATGATTTGGTTATAATGTAAAATTCGAACAATATATTCAAAGTGATGTAGATTTTATAACCGACTAGCAGTAGAGCCCGGCATTGCCCGGGGATGTAACAGTAAGAGATAGATCAAGTATCGACCATCATAAAGACTGAAAAAGAAAATTGACAAAGATTATTGTTTAAGGTTGACGGACACGCATGTCTTAATTAGTTTGTTTTTTTTTACGAATTGGTCAAACCCAAACTGAAACAAAAACATTGTTTTCAATCGTTATGAGTCTACCCATTGAGTAGAATTTTATTATAAACAATTGTCTTGTAAATGGAATTTTTAAAGCATTCTGAATGTAAAAAATAAAAAAAAAAAAAGTGCAAGACAATAAGAAACACTACCTGCCAAAAAAAAGTGAAGTTTTGTTGAAATCGGTTGAAAAATGTAGGAAATCCGATTCCAATACACACACAAACAACCTGGGTTTTATACTAAGTATAACTCGATATGAGTTGTCCCCTTTTCATTCTGGCGACAGAATCGTGTTTTATTGTGTTTTCAAATTGATTTCGTGCAAAAATAATTGTGTTTTTCCAATTTTCGGTGCTGTCAGAACCACCGCAAGGTAATTTTATGCAGTCCTTGAAGTTTTGTTGAAATCAGTAGAAAAATGTAGGAAATCCGATCCAATATATAAATGTACACACACACACACACACACACACACACACACACACACACACGCACGTACGCACGCACACACACACACACGCACACACAATCTGCGTTTTATAATACGTAAGATTTCACAAAGCTTCACAAATGTTCAATATGCACACCACCTGTGACACGTCAGGTCGCTAATCCAGCTCCTGCCAAACACGCCGTAGCATGTTGCAAGTACACTTATTAGAGAGCTGTCAAAATACGATTAAAAGAAGTTTTTTCTTTTTTTTTTTTTTAGAAATTCGTTAAAACTAAAAACTCCTAATGCCATCTAATAACTGTTGTGGTAGGATCCACCTAATTTGCATAGTGGAGTACCGACCATATAAATATGGTTGGTACCGGGAAGAGAAGGTGGAATCAAGAGATTCACTTTCAGTCGAACTCTCTGCATTTTGAAGTGAGGGACCTGGACGAGGCTTTGCCGAGAGGCAGGGTTTCGTCCGGGGTGGTAGACAGAAAGGCCATATTTTTGGCCGAGCCTACGGGCTCGGAGATACCCACTTTAAACCGGCCTTGTGCCACATTTTATCCTCGTGGGTGGATAGATAAATATAGGAGTCAAGAGATTCAACCAGAGACTCTGTCCGACTGCGACTCAGTCAACACATTCTCCAGGAACGGTCTTCCCAGGAATATACAAAAAACTATATGTAAATATTGTGTACACTTTCTTGTTTCAATACATTTTGTTCTAAGTACATTTTGTGTTGCATTATTATTCCATGCATTAGTGAAGTTTCAACAATAACACAACCCCAAAGACGTTTTTTAGGTTACTAAATGTTCCATTCGTTTCGTAAATTAAAAAAGGTGAATTAATGAATTCAGATAACTCAGTGTATGCGTCAAATTTAGCATCAGTGATTAGGAAATCGAACACAGATTTAGTTGCGTTAGGAGTATTTTTATCCATTAAGATTCTACAAAACCAATGTATTAACATGAAAACTGGAGCCATATTTTTAAGTAGCCTCATCAGATCGAGGCTCTCATATGAATGTCAAGCATGGCGCCCAGTCCGTCTGGAAATGCCGAAACTATCATCTGCATAAATCCGTTTTCTCTGATCAGTAATAAAAAAAATGACTTCAAGACAGAATTAAATCTGTAGGTCTTTCTGAAGACAATCCTTCATCAAAGACTGGTGCTAAAAAATCAAAAATATTTTTTACCAAATAACTAAAATCATATCACATGAACACTCCAAACAACAGCAACAAAAAGGGTTAACAACTACAATTAGAAACAAAAATAATGATATAATCAAGACGATTCTTCACTGAATGCAACAAAAGGTTTGAAAGGAAACTCCCATTAGTATTAGAAAGAGTTATAATAGTTAGTGAACCTAAGCAGCCTAATTTCATGAAAAACTGTTTTAATATATATATATATATATATATATATATATATATATATATATATATATTTTCAACCGATATTAATGTTAACTCGATGCTGAGATTTTCCTACAGGGAAATTTCTAATTTCACCATTCCCATTCCCATGACCCATTAGGTTGTTGGGATGCCAGGCCAAGTAATTCTCTTTCGTGACTAATCTGAGATCATTGCATATTAGTGACCATGAAGTCATACGGGTTAAGTTGAGATCGGTTACATGGTAGAAGCAGCAAGGATCGATCCCTGATCGTTCATCGAACAGTCAATATGAAATGCATTTGCAAGATTAAAACGGTCCAACTGCTGGAGGAAGGTGTAGATCCATGCCTTTTCTAAAGGCATGGTGTAAAATGAAAGCAAATTAATCCTGCTGGAGATTGAACTCGATTTGCCGATTCCGCTTGCTGTTCTATTAACAGCTAGGTCACTCACACCTCGACCCAATATTCTAATGTCACATGTTAACGATTTGTAGATTTACTAAATTCGGTTGATAAATTTTTATCTGTCAAAAGCATGATTCACGAGTTTGACATTGAAAATCGCAATGTTAATCCTAATCGGATTTAGGATTAACACAATCAGTATGTAATGCAAGACATATATATATATATATATATATATATATATAGGGAGGGGGGTTCAGTTAAGTCATGAGATTTGTGTCACGCGGGATGAAAATCGACAGTCGTCTGAATACCTGATCTTTATTCGGATGTAAATTAAAAAAACAAAAAAGCAAAAAAAAAAAAAAAACAGCATTTCACGGAACAGTACACAAAAAACAACAGGTTTTTGTCGACCCACTGACCTCGTCGACATTTGTGTTAAAAAAAACTAAGCTAACTAACTTTAACTCATTGTGGTAAGTAGTGGTATCATTAACCTGAAAATCTAACTGTACAACACTACATAGAATCATCTATGTGATGTTTTTTTGCCTCCGAATGCTATTCGTAAATCAGAATTCCTGTATATTCTTTTGTGGCATGTTTCTTCAGGGTATGAGCGATCATGCCTTTCCACAAATTCCTTTCTTTCGTTGCTCTAAGTAACTTTTGACTTTTTTTACCATCCAGCTTTGTCCAAAATCCAGGTAACTTCTCAGGCATTGTGTCTTAAAAGACTATTGGGCCTCAAGTGGTTGTCTTACATACCGATCCACTGCTAAGGATGCAGATAAAATGATCGGCTTCATGTACCACTCCAGTAGGCACCTGACTCCTTCTATTATCCTCTACCTGCCAGGTGAGGCCAAAGATGGAGTACTTTGTCATATTTGGGCGGGAACTGTCCAAACCTCACCCACCAGCCTTGATAGAGTCCAAAAGTGTCTCTGAGCTCTTGGCCAACAGATGACTCTGCCGAAAGTGTTTGCATAATTGCTTCCCAAATTCTGTATTAAAAGCGGGAAAACATTGTTGAAATTGTAGGCAACCCATAATATTTTCAGGTTACATCTCTTGACTTAAGATAATAAACCCGTCACTTTTTCTTTTCATCAGCAGGTTGTCTCCAATACTTTCCGAAGTATCCTTGTTGTTTTCAGCAGGTATACTTTTTGTTTCTAATGGATCTATTCCCAAATCATAATATTTTTCAAATGAAAGAATAAATGAAAGAATATTATTATTATTATTATTATTATTATAATTATTATTATTATTATTTATTAATTAATAGCAAAACTTGATTTATTTGGGAAATTTATTTTTCTCAATTTCAAATCTTTGCACTTGTACGACCAGCATTCATATTTTTGATTTTTATTGCAATATTTTGTTAAAGCCGTTAAGCTCAAATATTTAACGATGCGATAGGGGAATATCTATAGATATTTTATTGTCATATAACTCGCCATGAGCTTATTCAGTCATTAACTTAAGAATTAACATTCGTCAGAAAAATGAAAAGCGTGAAATATGACAATAAATCGAGTTAGGAAGGTATGAATAAACGAAGGCCAGGGAAGAAACAAATAACTCTGTCGAAGGCGTCTGTTATTATTTCGCAATTTGTGAATTAAAGGCGGGAAAACATTGTTGAAATTGTAAGCACCCCATAATATTTTATAGACACAATTATTCACACGAAAAATTATGTCATCACTTCATTCATAAATTACAGGAAGCGATGGATAAATTGTTGTCTTAATAACGCAAAAGTTAAAATAACACTGACATCTCATTTTAACAGATATATTTACTAAAATTACACAAAAATACCTTGAAGTACTAAAAAGTAAATTTATTCAATTAAACGCAATTGTCTTCAACCAGGGCCTTCAGACGTCTTCGGAATCTCCTGCAACTCTTCTGAACGGTCTCCTTGTTTAATTTGGTGAATGCTGCCATAATTCTTGCCTTCCGTTCATCTTTGATTTTACAAGGAGTTTTGATGATCTCTCGCTCAACTGCGCCCCACACATAATAATCAAGGGGGTTGTAGTCTGCCTAGTTAGGTGGCCAGATATAAGGGGTGATGTGGTCGCAGAAATTGTCTGATAGCCATGACAGGGTTCTCTTGCTTGTGTGTTATGGTGCAGAGTCCTGTTGCCAGACATAGGGTATACCAGCAGCCACCCTCTTGACGCAGGGCATCACTACCTCATCAAGGAACTTGATGTAGGCCTCCGTGTTGAGTCGTTATTTAAAGGTTATTTGACGACAACTTTTGTCTTTCGTTCTGCTATTCTCGTATGGCTAAAGAACTCCCTGATAAGTTATCGTATTTTTCAAAGAAGAACATCCAACGTTGGGATTACCGAAATCTGCAGAAATCTGAATTTTTCAGCCACATCAGTCGTCGCCAGTTTTCAACGGATTTCTCGCCTCTTTCTGAATTTACCGCCTTTTTTTTTACCGGACAGCATGCGCTTAAATTCATAAAGTTTAGGAAGCAAAGAGGAAAGCTCATTAGAACAATCACCATGAAAATATTTATAGAAAATGCACAGAGAAGCTACGTTAGGATGGTAAGAAAATGACCGAAGCAGAGATGCCAGATCAAGATCGATGGCATTGCAGATTCTTTGGATTCTATCAAGAATCTCTAGATATATAGCAAATGCACCAGACCAGATGTGGCAGGCAGTAATATTCGATACACGGGTGAATGGGAGACTTATAAATGTATAAGATAGATCCAGGAGACCACAGCTGGTTGGTTGTTTTTGTTTAGCGGCATATCAACACCTCTATGGGTTATTTAATGCCGAAATTTAAATATTTTGAACACAATTTTATGGCTTTAACTATATATATTTTAAACGCAATTGTATGCTTTCTACTACAGATAAAATGTATTGTTGGTAATTTTGCTATAAATATGTATCAATGGCATTTTTTATATAAATAGGTATTTATATTTTTATATAAATAAGTATTTATATTTTATATAAATAAGTATTGCTGGTATTTTTACCATGCAAATCTATTTTTATGCTTTCATACTGTTTTCTTTTTGTTCGGGGGGGGGGAGGGGAGGGGTCACTAGTTACCCATAGCTGGAACCCTAACGGGTGCTACCATCCCGGGTTAGGATGGATCTGAGAACAACAACAATTAAGAGATGGTTCCATGCTCCTCAAAACCTTTAATACCCTGACCAGAGGCTTTGCTGCCGGATGTAGTTTATCGTTATACCCAGGACTAGGAGAACGCAGTGACCAACATTCTTAGTAGTAGTACTAGCAATAGTTTCAATATAGTTTTAGTGCTGCTAAGATAAATTGTCAGGCACAACACAATGACCTAACATTATCAACAGCAGATTTAACAATCAACCCGATGTAATCATTCTAGTTTAAAATAAGGTAAGTATTCAGCTTTGGAGCTTAGTTTGCTAAACGATTTACAAGAATCCTAATGAATGAGTATGGATTAACACGAATTAATACTTGCACATTTATATTAATTGTATATAGATCCGAACAAAATAGCAAATTTATAGAGTTATAGTAGAAATAATTCGAATTCCAGTCGAAACCATTGCATTCATTTACGTGCTAATACACTTGGGAAAGGTATTAATCCTCTTCTCCCTGACCCCCACGACAGACCAGGTTCTATAGCTTTGGATGGCAACTGGTCTACCGCGGAAAGAAATAACAACCTACTGCGGTAAAAAAAAAAAAAAAATCTGCCTCGTCAGTCATATATCGAAAGATACATGATCACTTAAGCGTGTATCACACATGGCACATAAGTGACTGACTGAACTAACCTTGTCTGGGTCACTAAATGTTTAAAATAGATTGAATAAAAAGAGTCCATTGTGCACTAATTGCTTTCAAAAGATAATCTCATTCTTAAGCTAGTCTTCGAAGTTAAGCAACTTCGAGTCTAGATGGGTGACCGCTTCAGAATACAGGGGCCGTCGGAGCATGTCGGTTGTGTAACGGATAATGGCTCGGAGTGCCGAGTTCCAATTCCCGTTTGGTTCATTATATTCACCTACGCGCAAATACCCTTAGGAAAGGCATGAATCCACCTCTTCCCCCAACTATGGGTTAATTCGTAAGACTTGTATCCCTAAAAAACATTATTATCTAAAAAAAAATTCTTACAAGCTAAAAATATTTTCTGGCTTTAAATAACCTGCAAAGAGTTGATAAGCCGTACAAAGCGAATCAATCGATCAAATACTGATTAGTTATACAGATATGTCTTTTAGATTTATTTATATTCTCTGAAGTAGAAAGGACTATGACCACAAATTGAAGGATCAGTTTATATATTGATTGTAATATTGAATTGATCCCCCACTTAATATCAACATTATGATTTCTTGTTTGTTTATCAAATTCTCATTAGGTATCTCCCCAGCTATGGGTAATTAGTAAGACATTTATCTATAAAACCATTATTATCTCAAAAAAATTCTTACAATCCCAAAATATTTTCTGGTTTTAAATACCATGCAAATGGTTGATAAGTTGTAGAAAATGAATGAATGAATCAATCAAATTTTAATTTGACTAGAATTGCGCTCGATCCATTAAGAAAATAATTCGGTTTTAAATGAATAAAAATTTGTCAAAATGAAAATATAGTGGAACATCCACTCACGAACACCTCTCATCACGATCAATTCGGTTGACGAACACATTTTCGGAACAAAAAAACGTTTGAGGTGACGAACGGTGCCTGGAGCGACGACAACATGGAGTGACAAGCCAGGATTATCAGCGGGAGAGCGTCAGTTGGGGTGTAGCAGTTGTTCTATACTGCTCAAATTCACCATACCTTCTCTTGGATGATAGCAGCAAAATCAAAAGTAAAATGACCAGAATGACAATAGAGCTGTACCATTCCAGTAAGTACCAGACTCCTTCTGCTATCCTCTACCTTTACAAGAGCCAGATCAGACCAAAGATTGTTGCCATATATGGCCAGGAGCTGCCAAAATCCTCACTTTCCAGCTTCGATAGTGTCTAAAATGTTACTGCATCCTTAGTGACAATTCGCGTTTAAAGTTTTGAATATCAAAGTTGATTGAAAGGCAAGAAGCTGGAAGAGAGTTCAATAAGTGAAAAGTGGGAGAGAAGAAACTGTTTGCATAGAACGTGCGGTTGCAGCGAGCCATTTCAATTGTAAAATGATGAAATCTTGCCGCTAAATTGCGCTTAAATTCATAAAGTCTAAGTACCACAGAGTAAAGTTTATCCGAACAATTACCATGAAAATATTTATAGAAAAGGCACAGAGAAGCTATGTTACGACGATGGGAAAGTGACTGAAGTTGAGATGCCAGATCAGGACCCATAACACTGCAGATTCATCTTTGGATTTTATCAAAAATCTCTAAATATATAGCAAAAACACCAAACCACATGTGGCAGCAATACCCAAAACATGATCAAATGGTAGACTTATAAATATGTAAGATAGACTCTGTCGAGAAAAATTGTCTTGCTCGGCACTATACACTAACCTTCCTAGTAAGCAACCCTAGAAATTGATTCAATATCATCTTTCAACGGAAAACGTTAGTCCGGGAAGGCGCAATGAAGCTAGTATTAGCCATCAGGAAGGCAAAAAGTGATAAGAGACAGAGGTTTTTGATGCGTTACAATTAACAAGCCATTCATTGCCCCAGTTAACAAAAGTGTGTAGGCCATTTTCGAGATTAGCTGCCAATTATCTCAACTGATATTCTTGTCTGACAAAAATTTTCAAATCACTGCTTCAAATTCATAATTGTTGCATATTCGTCATTTCATTTCAAAATGTTTTAATCTATTTTTATATCTAGACAACAACTGCCTCTTTGAAAGCGAAAGTATTTTCTTTATTCTTGGTATTGCTTAAGTTGGCTTATCCCCTTTTTATGTGACGACAGATAAGAATTATTTTCGGAACGCTTAACTTTTTATTGGCAATTACGTTTTATTTTCTCTTTTAAATTTATCAACAATCCTCTTTGATAAAGGTTGATTAAAAAGCTGGCCGCTTAAGAAAACTTTCACCAGCATATAACTTTTCCTGTTATAATTTTCAACATATATCTGCTTTTTCATGTTATATTTAAGATTTTGTACCATCAGCAAGTGTTTCCGTCAATCTATATACAAATCTGCTTAGAAAAATCTAGAACATCAGTTGGAGATCCCATGCAACGCTTATCACAATTTACAGAGAACTGAGACTAATCCCCCTTAAGCCCAAACAAAAGCGATTGCTGTTTGCCGGACACTGCCACCGAACGAACGGGGAAATCGTCTTATCCTTACTTCTATGGCATCCTTATGGAGTTATCTTCTCACGAATGTTGACTTTCCCAGACACCAGGGCTCAGGCTTGGACATTGGTGATTTGGGGACAGCAACGGAGGGCTGAGAATTGTGGAAAGGGATTGTTAATGGAGTTCCTACCAACCACAGGGAACTCGAAGATGATGATGATGTGCCATACGTGATATGCGCTTAGGCAATCATGTCTCTTTCGATTCATGACTGGCTCGGCAGATGTTCCCGCAGTAGGTTGCCGATTCTTTCAGTGGTACACTGGTGGACAACCAAAGCTATGGAACCCAGTCTGTCCTGCTATTCAACATATAACTGGCGGGGGTGGGGTAGAGATGGGGTGTTGATGGATTCACACTTTTCCCAAGGGTAAGTGAAATTAACGGACCCGACTGTAATATGAACTTGGCTCTTCGATTTCTCACTCCAAGTTTTTATCCATTGCACCACTTTCTTTCTTTCTTTCTTTCTTTCTTTCTTTCTTTCTTTCTTTCTTAATCAGCTTCACCCTATGCAAGACAGTAAAACCACAAAAACGCAAGATGCGTGGAAGAATTTGGAACAGAAACATTAATCACGAGTAAGAAGAGGAAACTCTAATCAGGAAGACAGTAGATAGCGATTGACATTGCATTTAAATTTTTACAGATTAGCTGGAAAGCATGGAGTCGGAAGGGAGTTCCACAAGCAAGAAATGTGAGAGAAGAAACTGTTAGCATAGAATTTATGGTTAGGTTACATCTCGTCAACTCAACTGTAAATTGATGAAATCGAGAACTGCGCTTCAATTAAAACAGTCTGGGTACCACAGGGAAGAGCGATATTTACTTCTGCTTCAATACAGAAAATGTGGCACAAGGCCAAAATGGTTAATGGGGGTAAAGTACGATATTCTCCTGTCTTAACATTAAACATAGCTAGCCACAAACTCTGACTCAAACATACAACAATATTACTTACACCAAAACAATGCATTCTTACTTAGCTTTCTTACGACATTCACCATAATACCTCATTGTCTCTATGAAAAGCGTATCCGAAAAATTAACATGAAATTATTTATAAGAAAGACACAAAGAGGCAACCTTAGGCGGTGAGAAAGCGACTGGAGCTGAGCCACCAGGAAATCAAATTTAACAGAAATCTCGACTAAGTTCTCTCGTGTTTCGGTCTTCTTTTTCTTTACGTGATCGTAAGAAGAGATCCATAAATTTTATACACGTAAGTTTTTCGATCTGGGAAATTTCTGTGAAACTGTTCTTTAGTTATCCTATGCATCCGACACACATGATTGTTTTTTTTTTCTCTCTTCTTTTTATGTATTTTGGAGATGTGTTTTTTGATCTTTTTCCTAAAGAGATAAAGGTTTTCTTACCAAAATACGTAAACTCGAGAATTTCTTAGGATTAATTCGGCAGTGACTCACCTGAAAATAAAAGAAAAATCGATTAAATTTCTGATGAAAATAAGGCGAGAAGCACATTTTACGAAATTCTTAGATAAAATATTATTATTATTAATTTTTCTCTAGTTTTTAAAAATATTTTTACAACTAACAGAACAAATTTAATGGCTGCTTGTTCGTTTCTGAGCAATCTATGGCTATCCTCTGTCGAAAATACCTTTTAACCAATACATAAAAATACATGAAAAGACAGACGGCCACTTGTATCGTCTGCCGAAATAGCTTATTCCCTACATGAGATAAAAACAATTTGTTTTTTTTTTATTATTCATTATATTGCTCTGTACAAATAAAAAACATCAAGCTCACTTTAATATTTTGATATTAACAGGACCCACTTGTAAAATACTCCAACGGAAATTTATTTTACCTTCACTATATATATATATATATTTGGTTGGATTGATGTGAGTTTATGACCCTGGGTTTCACGCTTTTGCAATCGTCAGACAAACTGATTAATTTTTTAAAAATTTGGGTTTATGTAGATTGTGTGTATTGGTCTTATTATGGGAGTGGGAGGGGGAATCGTCGTCGTGATGTCATCGTGCTAACGCAAACATAGATGCATGTCTGTACACCCGATGAGGTACGCAGACACACATACACACTCGCTCGTCCGCCGGGGCTCATGCAGACATAAACATATGTAGACATTTGACATATGTATGTATATGTGTGCTCTTGTCTATATACATACGCATTTGTATGTTGAAATTCAAAGATAGGAAGTGTAGCGAAACTTTCTCGCGAATGTCTGGTGAATGTATACATGTCAACAATCAGAGCATTTTCTATTTCTTCACTGAATAATATTTCCTCGCATGTATGTATATATGTGTGGTGGGGTCTGTGTAAAATTATGATATGTAAAAATTACTATTATTTTTATTTTTAATTTTTTAAAAAGAAAGGGTTTATTAAATTCGTTATTATTTTAAAGCTGCTTATTTGCTTGTTTTTGATGACTGTGTATATGTAACTGGTAGAAATTTCGGTTTGTAATCCTTATTGGTTATTTTATATGGTGGTATTTAATATCCTTGTGGAGGGGGTAGTTTCCGTTAATAATTATAGCGGGTCTATATGATAATAGCAGATGTGATGTGGTAGTAATGTTGTAAGGGGATTGGAGACAATGATAATATAAGTAGCTAATAGTTATTGTAAATTGGTAGAAGTGATTAGTAATGGTGGTGGGAGAATGATAAAAACAATAAATGTAATTATTGTGGTGGTAGCTTGAACTAAAAAGTGATTGTTGGTGTTTTATTTTATTTTGTTATATATATAAATTTATTTTGGTATAAATCCTGATAATAGGTATTCTGTGTAAAATTATGATAGTTGAAAATTGCTATAATTTTTATTTTTTATTTATTTAAATATATATATTGTAGCAACTGTCACAGTTAAATTTCTAATTCCAACACGAACTCTTTCTACCCCGGGGTTGAATAAGACTAACGAAGTTTTCGTCAGTTGAAATAAGCGTATTCCCCATATGAGATAATTTAGGATTTTATTGTGTACTAATTATTTGCTCTGTAATAATAAACACATTGAGCTCATTTTGTGGATCAATTTTAATATTTTTATATTATTAGGACCCACTTGGATTATACACCCACAGAATTTATTTTACCTTTGATATATATATATATATATATATATATATATATTGGGTATTGGGGAAGCAATTCCTCGCTTATACAAGTTTCATAAAAAACGGCTGCCAATATTATGCCTAGATTAGAAGAAAAATAAAAGGAAAGGAAAAAACATAACCGCCATACCTTGTCAATTGTTTTTAATGAAACTTTTATATGGAGTAATGCGTTGAGATACGTGAGTACCGATATACGATTTTTTTAAGACGAGCCACAGTCTGGCAGATTTTTTTGCCTTGAGATCCGTGCTCAATTTTGAGATGCGAACGAGACTGTTACTGCTCTCAGGATTGATCTCAGTTTACAAACGCCTTATCTCTGATACTGAGCAAATTTATCCATGAAAAATAGAATAACTTAAAATTATATATGAATGTGTTTATGAGTGTGTGTGTGTATATATATATATATATATATATATATATATATCTGTGTGTGTGCGCGCATGTAATGGACTCTCCCGTCGGTTTCGTCGTATAAAGATCTGCCAGCTTATTGATTCAATTATGAAATTTTGTGCGATAATCTTAAGTGGCATTTAAGACCCGCTAGTGATTTACAAAGGAGGCCACATATGGAGCAAGATATGGATTGTGAGGTGAGATCACTGTTAGATTGGTTGACCTTTTAGATCTTGCTCTCGCTTCTTGAAGATGATTCAGACAAGCAGATTGAAAATTGCTGAGCCCACTAAAACACGCATATATATATATATATATATATATATATATATATATATATTTGTGTGTGTGTGTTTGGATTAGTGTGCGTGTGTGTGTGTATGAATATATATATATATATTTATATATATATATATATACACACATATATATATATAGAGAGAGATAAATTGATAGATAATGCTCAATACTATGGATAGAATTGTATGTACATTAAAGTCAACATATAGAGGTGACAATTTGTTTTATGCTAAACGCAATCGTCAGGCCATCATATATTATTATTATTATTATTATTTAAACGCTATTTTTAGTGGATACTCGTATTTGAGTAGACGCTCCGTTTATTTATTAAAGTGTAGATTTACTGATTTTCGTCTACCGGCCTGAATATTCGAGTAATCTTATTAAGAGAAAAATATGTGTTCACCGACAGGATTCGAACCTGCGTTCACCTAGTAGCTCAAATCCTACCGGAGAGGGGTCTTTCTCTAATAAGCTTACTCGAATATTCGGGCCAATAGATGAAAAAGACTAAATCTACTGCTTAATAAATAAACGGAGCGTCTACTCAAATACTGGTATCCACTAAAATAACGGTGGAGTAATTGATAGCGGCTTGGATTGACGAATCGGAGAGCCGAGTTCGAATTCCAGTCGAATCCATTACATTCACTTACGTGCTAACACCCTTAGGAAAGGTGTGAATACTCTTTCTTCTCCCTCCAGCTATGGGTAAATAGCAGGACAGGCTGGGTTCTATAGCCTTGGATGGCAACTGGTCTAGGAGAAGGAAAACTCTGAATTCAAACCTGCTCTTAGAGGAGGGTGAATGTAGTCTCTGAGTTTTGGGTGGTAATCCATTTAGTGATGGTGTCACGATAAAAACACCCTTGATAGCCCTAGCGAAGCATCAAGAATTCAGCTACTTGACAAGATTATGAACTACACCAATCAAAGTATTAGTGAGTTCAATCTCGGCTGAGGCCGCAAGATGAGATGAAAATAACGTTTAAGTAGTAAAAATTTCTTGGATTAATAAAAGAAAAATCCATTAATAAAATTTCTTTGTTTACGTTAGGATGCGGAACCAAGCGGAGATGTATATTTCGAGAATCAGAGAAAGGTTTGTGTTTAAAATCACTATTCAGGCTTTGCTTTGCCATAGGTTGGCTGTAGCCAAGAGGTCACAGCACGTTCAGATTTAATGACGTTTTTTACCTAGGTGAACGCTCATTCGAATCCTGCTGTAGAGCGCAATTTTTTTCTAA
Organism: Acanthosepion pharaonis; assembly: GCA_903632075.3. Classification (NCBI taxonomy): domain Eukaryota; kingdom Metazoa; phylum Mollusca; class Cephalopoda; order Sepiida; family Sepiidae; genus Acanthosepion; species Acanthosepion pharaonis. The sequence goes on along the minus strand of CAHIKZ030002479.1, from coordinate 1,491,080 downwards.
TAAGATTTCTCGAATATTCAGGTCTGTAGATGAAAAAAAATATACTTTTTACTAAATAAACAGAGCACCTACTCAAATACGCATGTCCTCTAGAAATAAGATTTAAGTAATAAAATAATATTTTAACTTCAATTAGCAGAAGTAAAAGAGGATTTTTGCCAACGGTTTTCCCTAAACACGAAAATATTTACAAATCATCATGCATTCCACCTGACTGTACAAAAATTAGGTCATATTGATATTAGGTTATCAATTCACCATTATTGTTTTTTTCATTTCTCTGCTATTTTTGGATCTTATCATGAAAATAAATCATTAACAAACATTAAAAAGAAATAAAAACGATATAAGAGTTAAGCAACATTTCAAACCTATTTCCAATAACGTTACGTACACTTGATATTTTATTTTACTTAGGCAATCGACATTTTTAGTAACAGCAACTGCAGATTTGAGGCTGTTACCTTTATCATATTTGCTTATTTACGAAGCTTTTTATCATACCTCGTATTACGAAGGTTTTAATACTATGTCATATTATGAATTTTTTCATGAAAATTAGAAATTATTATGAATTACATATTATGAAGCTTTTGGTCATACCTTGTATTACGAAGTTTGTGGTCATAATTCGTATTTCGAAGGTTTTATGATATGTAATGCTAGAAATTTTTTCATCATACCTTATATTAGGAATTTTGTAATTGTACCTCGTATTTCGACGTTTTCGATCATATCTAGCATTTCAAAATGTACGATATCATATAGTTTTGATTATATCTCGTACTAGCAGCATGGCCCGTCGTTGCCCGTGCTTGATTCAAAAATCGTACGACTCATACAGCAATCGCTATCACTTCACTTAAAATATTTTTGCCCTTCCTTGCCTTTAAAGGAGTGCCTTTTGCCGTGCTGATGTTGCTACATCCATTACTTCTTGCCTATCTCACACTGTGAATTTTTTCTAAGCTCTATACTAAACATTAAATCTGTTACGAAAAAAGAACTAAACAAAATGAACACAAAACCATCAGCTTTAAAAAAGGACTCGTAACTGGAAAAACCGAATGAAAACAACAAATAACAACAAATACTTTTTCACACCCAACCCAGTTCTGCGGAATCAGAATCAGCCTTGAGTTTAAGCAAGCGAATGAGACAATTGGAGTAAAGTGCCATGCAGATTTAAATTTTTCCCACTTGTGACGAATGCAGCTATCGATTATTTTGCATGCTATCATGCTAGTTAACATTCGTAACTAGCCGCAAACTACATGAAAACTGCCGTAGAAGCATGAAAAAATCGATTATTTCCACTATCGATGGGAGTTGGGAAATGCAAAGTGGGTCTTGGCCTTACTGCTAACTTGGAGCATGTGCATGTAAATTTTGGTGCAAATCCGTCGAAAATTGTGGCCGTGCATTCGTTACACACACACACACACACACACACACACACACACACATCCTGCCTTTTATAGATAGAGATTACGCAATTTTAACATACCTCGTATTATGAAGATTTTTTTTTATCATATTTCAGATTTCGAAGATTTTTATCATATCTTATAGTACGAACTTTTTTATGATATCTCGTATTCCGACGTTTTAGATATCCCCTATTATGTCGTCTCTTAAAATCAGATTCAGTATTACGAAGATTTTTATTTATATTATTATACGTGGTATTAGGAAATATTTTAATGATACTTTTATTTTTGATATTTACTATTACGGGGTTTTTATCATTCTTTTGTTTAGTCATATCTTTTATTACGAAGTTTTTTTTCTATCTTCGTATTACACGTTTTTGATCATGTTTTTGGATTACGAAGTTTTTGTCCATATTTCGTCTTACGGGATTTTTTTTATCATGTTTCATATTTCATATTACAAGCTAGATAAAAGATTTGATTAAACAAATTATACGTGAGGAATTTAAGTATCGATTCAAAAGCTAATATAACTTGCTATTTCCAATAGGTTTGGATAATTTCATATTTTAGGAGATTTGGCTAGATTTTGAGAGGTGAGGATTATTCGTTTGCTTCCGGGTTTACTTTTAATTTAAAACATTTGGGAGTCTTTATCCAAATTTGCGATGTTTTTTTATCATCGTCAATCAAACTGATCACAGGTCTCCATAGGAGAAGAAATTTCCTATTCCTTTAAGCATTATATTTTGTGGATACATTCTCTTTTTTTTTTTTAACAAAAATGTTCACCCTGTACAAGGCCCAAGAGCCACTGGAGGTAGAGGATTACAGAGTAAGAGGCACATTTTAGGGGGATATGTGCGGACGATAAGTTGACCTGAGATTTGAACAGATTAAGACTGTAGTGATCGGGAAAGTATCCTTTTGGGAGTCGGTTTCACGTAGCAGCGATTCGTGGGAAGATGCTGCTCGAATGGAACCTACACTCACCAATGGAATACGAACGTAATGAGGGTGTCGTAACGGGTCTTAGTTGTAAAGGACAGAACGGATGGATCCAAGGAATATAGTATGTCTGAGCACTTTCCATGGAAACAGCGATAGAGCAGTGAGAGGCTTGCGACAATTCGCCTGTGAGGAAAGGGGTTGTAGGGTGGGAAATAATTCGTCACTCACTAGAACGTAGAAACGCTTTTGAACTCTATCGAGACAGGAAAGTGAAGACTGCCCATATATAGCAGTGGTACTCCATTTTCGGTCCCATCTGGCTCATGTTAAGGTAGAGGACAGTAGCCAGTTACCGCCCTTTTCTGGTATCTTTACCGATAGATCATATATGTACGAGTTCCACTTGATGTTTTCGGTTGAGTTTAAGTCCCAGTAGGGGTTCAAAGCGCGGAGCCTCCCTGAGGTAACACCCGTTCACCGTGATTGGTGAAAGTTCTGGGTCTGCTTGGTGATGGTTTTCGAGGCATTGAATGTGCGTTTTCTTAAACAATGTAGATCTAAGTCTACCGGCCTGTGCATTCGAGAGTCTTAAAGAGATTCTGCTTTCTTGAAGGGTTCGAATATCCCTTTCCGCTGTAAGGAAAACACCGTAAAGTCCCGCGTGCTTTGGAATCACTCAGCTGCAGCTGACTGAAATAATCAATAAACCACTCCCCTTTTATTTATATCTTGTCAGAAGCAACTGTAATTATCCAAATACAATTTAAACCCCCACCTCAGCCGGGCTGGTAATCGGAGTTCAATATAATAACTTCCTGGAAAATTCTATTCAATATTAGTTAAATTTGAAAGAGCAATAAACATACAATCAACAGCTTTCGAGTTGTTTCAACACGAAGCAAGCCACAAATCGAGGTGTTTCCTTATCTAAAGCATAGCTGTTCGTTTCTGAGCATGCCCGTTTATTCAGTCCCGTTTGAATTCCTTAAACACTCACCGAGTCGACAAGTGAACCTTAATTACATTTCGAGTGTCTGCCCCATAGGTGACATACAGTTTTCAATTGAGTTTTTTCTTTCTCCTATATTAGTTACCAATCACAGTAGACAGTCCAATCTATACTGCTATTTAACCCATAGGTGGTGGTAGAAGAGATAGATTCATACATTTTCAAAGTGTATTTGCACAAAAGTGAATGCAATCCGGCCTTCTGATTTCTCGTCCCGTGTCTCTATCACGCCACTTACCACATCCATTCAATCAGTACTTGATTATAAATAAATCTATTTAAAGAAATATTGTTTTAAGGAATTATATAACTCCCAGGACGTCAATTTCAAAACAAATGTGTCTGGAATAAGTAGAAAAGCCAATAGGTCAACATAATTAATCATTGATTTATTGGGTTTTTTTTTTTTCCTTTTTGACTTTGGAAATATTCCAAGAGAATTATTTAAGCAAATTTTTATGCTGTCGAATCAAAATTGATTTGAACATATCTGAATTAAAAAAAATAATAAGCCACATTTATTTTTAAAACGGGTCGTATTTCGCTGTACTGATTAAAACCGTGGTTGGTCAAAAGAAAATAGAATTGTACGAGCCTAAGAGAAGGCTGTCATGAAATTAAAGTGCAGTTAAAGTTTATTTTGTTTTGTTGGTGTCATTAGTTCAATCCCAAAATGCTTAAACTTAGACTACATACGCCGAGAACCAAATCTACATTGATCTGATGAGTTCTGAACTTCCTCAGCGGAATGACACATATAATTGTGCCCATACTCTAAAAAGCAGATCACAATAAATACACTGTTTGATTGAAAGTGTCTAAAAGGCGAATAAATCAGTAATGACCAACTAAATTGATATTGAAGCAATTTCTAGGTTAGTTGCTATGAGATTTACTGTTCAATTCTAGACAATCTTTCCCGCATTTCTCACACATTTATAGGTCTACCCTTTGACCATCGATTGAATATTGTCGTCACACCCCGTCTGATGCTTCTATGTATTTAGAGAGTCTTGATAAAATCAAAGAAGAATCTGCAATGTTATTGATCCTGACCTGGCATCTTGGCTTCAGTCACTTTCCCACCGCCGTAACGTAGCTTCCCTGTGCCATTTCTATAAATATTTTCATGGTAATTCTTCTGATGAATTTTCCTTTTTGGTATCTCGACTTTATGAATTTCAGAGCAGTACTAGATTGACGCCAAAATCTCATTATTTTCCATTTGAAATGGGTACATCAATACTTAACAGTTTCTTCTCACTTGTGGGACACTCTTCCGGCTTCTTGCTTTCCAGTCAACTTTGATCTTCAAAAATTGAAATGCAATGTCAACTTTTATCTTTCTGTACTTTTGTTGTTTTCTCTCATTAATGATTGTTTTCTTTTTCTCATATTCTCTCACAATCAGTAACCACTTGTGCCTTAGTGGCTTTATTGCCTTACTTGAGGTGAAATTATTAAAAAGCAGAATGTCTAGTTTGCCTCCGGTGACCTAATTAAATGACATGATGTGACAAAATAATTTCTGACGTACATTATTTGTTGTCGTCTGAAAAAAAAAACAGATATTCCAATTGACAGCTGTCCCAAAATGTCTATCTATATATATATATATATATATATATATATATATATATATATATATATATATATATATTCATTTAAACATGTCTCATTAAACAATTTAGACATGTGCTGATTTATTTTCAATAAAATCCTTTTGTAATCACTTATAAGCTTTGTTTGTTGTTTTATGAAAAGTACTGTGGTTATATTTATTCATTTTTTATTTTTTCGGGGAACGTTTGATATTTTCCAATATCATCATCAGAGTTTTGATAATTATATTTGAACGAAATAAATTTTTGCATTTTTGCTTAAACCGTTAACAATTCAGGTCATCCGCAAAGCCACAAATGCTGAGTTTAAAAATGTTATGTTGTAAGAGAAATTCTTTGTGTTTGAATTATTACAATTGTGATTATGCTCTTGAACATAACATTAATTTTATAATTTTAAAAATTTTGATGTAAGGGATGAAACTTAGTTAATAATTGAAATAATATTAATAATAAATACTTGTTTTTATGCTGTTTAGTTGTATTTTTGTAAAACTATATACTATCAGCATTTCAGAACATTTGCATGATATTCATAATTAATTTTGTTAAGTGTTGGCTTTAATTTTTTAATAAAGACAGCTTCAAGAATTTGTAGTTTCTGTTTATTACTTTTTTGATGAAGTATACAGTATTCTTCTAAATTGTGAATGTGTAGAGGAATGTTTTTGTAGATGTTGAACAATGGATGATGAATCATTCATGTGTAGAGTAATACTTCTTGATAACGTGATTGTGGAATGACCAACATATATATTTGGTTTTTTGTTGAAAATGCAATCACCAAAGGGACATTTAAATTGATATATTGTTTTTTTTTTTTTTTTTTTTATTTTGCAATACGTTGATTGATGTGAGGCAGTTATTGCGGATGATTAAGTTAGTAGTATTGAGTTTAGTATATTAAATTTTTTTTTTTATTGTGTTATATAGGGGATATATTATTTTCTTTGCCATGGTATGGACGGCCGCGACTAAAGTTTCATACACATTAGACGTGTAATCATCAGATAACCGTCTACAATCTCTGGAATTATGTATATGTGTGTATATGTATGTGTGTGTATATACGTGTGTGTGTGTATGTGTGATAAAATATATTTTAAGGTAATCTATATTTATGTGCTCTATATCGGAAATACAGCGTATGTAAATGTAAAATCGGCCACTGTGTCCAATACCAACCAGTGACAGTCTGTTTCATGCTTTAACGCAATCTTCAGGCTATATATATATATATATATATATATATATATATATATATATATATATATATATATACCTAGAGGGGGACAAAGGATAAACGTCTGCTCCTGTTCAAACAAACCAGGGAGGAGTGTGAACTCCTCTTTTTAAACTGGCTACCAAACAGGTCAAGAAAACATTCTTAACAACTGTCTGTAGAACTTGTTGCTTCAAGTTTTTTTTTTCATTTTGAGGAGATTGTCCAGCATTCACTGCAATATTGGAGGACTAATATTACGTAACAGTTTAGTGCTCTTTTCTTTGTCTCTGTTGCTTCAAGTCTGTGAGGAGATTGTGAGATTTATCTGTGAGGAGATTGTCCAGCATTCACTGCCATATAGGAGGACTGATATTCAGCGCTCTTTTCTTTTTCCCGAACGAAATTTACTGTCTTGACTACGAATTGCTAATTCGTCACACGCTAAACACATTTCTGTATTTGCAATCAAATTTTCTTATGACATAAACTTGCTGAATACGTATTTAACTCAGCCATATAAATTGTCAGGCTGACATGAGATCGTCGACATCCTCTCAGTGCAATGCTATTGGACGATATAATAGACAAAATAATGGTTAAAATCACAGTGACGTGTCGTCTGAATCATGCGAGATTCAAATCAACTAATATCAGGTTAACTGGTCGTATTATTCGGCTTCAAAAACAAGTCAGATGAATATCAGGTAGAATGATTCAGGGAAATCTTTTCGGATTAGCATGACTCAACATGGAAGCCACCAGTAGTAGGATTTGAGCTTTACGATTGAAATTTAAGAATCTTGCAGCAGGAACACGATTGGAATTACCGCTGTTTCTATAAACGTTAAACGTTCATTTCGAAAGTTTTGTATTAATTTGACAACCTTTCGATATAATTTATTATTATTATTATTATTAATAATAATAATAATAATAATAATAATAATAATAATAGTAATCTTTCATGAATTTATTCCTTTTCATTTTATTTTTTCTATTTTTACTTACTTATTTTTTGCACTGCTCAGATTATTCTAATTCCACGTTCCATGCCTTTGGATATCTCATTTTTAGTTATTTCCTCCTGGTAACGTTAAGTTTGTGAAGTTTTTCTTCTCTCTGCTATGATCAGAGATTGAACTCACAACTCTTTGTGTTAAGTCACTTTTGAATCAATCTATCAACGCTTTTATCCACTCGGCAATTTACCCAAGTGGACTAAATAAAGGGTTCAGTTCAAACTTCCAAAAAAATCAGCTGAAGAAGGTCGGAGCGTACAACAGTCGAAACGTCGTGAATATAACAGTAAAGATGAGGACAACAGTCCGAACGATGTAAACAGTGTAAATAGTCACAATATCTCATCACAAAAATATAGACAGATGAACTTTACCATGTTTTGTTGAAATTCGACCTTATGTCACATACTGTTGCGCCCTGGGCGCGGTGGGGGTGATAAATGCGTTTAAACATGTTTTGTCCTACTGACGTAAGACGGCGACACACAGACAAAATTTAGACTTGTGTGAATTTATAAAAGATGAATTTAGCATATTTTCCAACAAGCTGTTGATCTCTTTTTTTAATCTGACCATCTTTCCGCAAATAAACGAACTATTCATATACTATTTTATTATCTATGAAAATCAATTCCTTTTATTCTAAATAGCTATCAATTTGATAAGTAGATAACTTGATAGACCGAATAATGCTGCTGTAAAGAAGTTGGTATGATTATCTTAGTCTGGCACCTCGTGCGGATCTAACTTAATACAGGAGAATGTGATTCACACCAGGAAATTTACTGTCAATAATGAACTTTTCTTCTTGGAGGAGTTGATCTGTGGAGACCGCAATATGTATGTGGCTCACTCTAAGAGATACCGAAGTAGATTTTGCACGTAGAACACAGACAAGAACAAGGTGCATCAGAGGCTTGATCTATCTATCTATCTATCTATCTATCTATCTATCTATCTATCTATCTATCTATCTATCTATCTATCTATCTCAATCTGCTCATTATCTATCTATCTTTGCCTGTTCATATCTATCTATATATCTATATATCTATCTATCTATCTATATATATATATATATATATATATATATATATATATATAAAAGTGAAACGCAATCGTCAGGCGTGGGTGATCTGAAGATTGCGTCTAGAATCAACTTAGCTCGAGAACAAATAATAATAAAACCAAACGAAATTGACATCATTAAAAGACTCCTGTAAATCATTACTATTTTACAATGAAGACGCGTGAATAAAGAAAGATGGGATCTTTGACACTACAATGGGAAGCTTTGACAGTGCCTTGACCTGATAGAAGTGACACAGGACTCTACATATATATATATATATATATATATATATATATATATACAGCAGCAAAATTAGCAACAGCAAACAGGGTGTAACACCACCAAAATTATCCAAGTTGTGTAACAGCATGCGGTAATTTTCCATTCCAGAAAATGTTAAATAGCTAAAAAAAACACTAAACTAATGGAGTTTCTTCTTTCCAGGTTTTCAGATAAGACATTTAGCCATCTTGACACCATTTCTTGTAAGAATTACTGGGAAACCCTTTGAGTTATTCAGCTAGAAATAGAAAAGTTTAACATTGTTTTGTGCCAGACTCACTATGTCTTCTCAAATAAGCAATGGTGAGAGAAAAAAAGATTATTCAAGCCTTCAGTAATGATTCAAACATTCATAACTCTGGCTTCTATCTTCAAAGAACCATGAAGAGAATGGTGAATAAGTTTAAAAAAGAGGGAACAATGGAGAGGAAAACTGGATCAGGAGGTCATAAAAGGAAGAGGGATCATCATTTCAACTTAGAGCAAAAAATATCAATTAGAAAAGATCTAAATCAATTTTATAAGACGTTTGGCACGTGAGAAAAAGGTTTCAGCTATGACAGTCCAAAGAGCAAAAAAAAAGAGTGAGGCACCTTTTTTACTACAGAAGTTTAGAAGGTAATAATAATATAAGATCATCTTGAAAACAGTTGTAAAATGATCTTGAAATAATATATATATATATATATATATATATATATATATGAACTTTATTTCAGCTTAGAAAGTAATCATACATTCTTATTGCTCAAAGCTGGGTCCAATCTTGTAATAAACTTAATATATATATAAATATATAAACGTAATATATATATATATATATATATATATATATATATATATATATATATATATATATATATATATATATATATATATATTGAAACACTAATATTCCATGGTTATAATTATTGACTAATGAAGTGGATCGTGATTACGATTCCAATGTAATAAATTATAACCATAGAATATTATTGTTTGAACCTTTTATATTATATTCTTGCTCTATCCTGGACATTGAGCTCTACCTGGATTCTATCCTCTTGTAAAATTATATATATATATTGACCACTAATATTATCACAATATATATATATATATATATATATATATATATATATATATATATATATATATATATATATGTTAGAGGAAAATAAGAAAGAACGGTAAGATATATAATCCGGTGTTCTTATTGATATTTTTATTTTTACAAAATAGTGCTCAATGTAAATTTACAGAGCATAAATAGATTGGATTTATGAATCCATCTACTATTAAAACTCATTAAATTTCAAAATAAGTTTTTCCAAAATTCGCTTGAAGATGAAACAGAACTAATGCTTTTTATTTAATTACATAATTGAATCTGAAGTTTTTAGTTTCTGCTTTTGAAACATGGTAATTCCTGTGTAGCGATGAAACCATATTTTTAAAGAAGTTAATTTATAAATGAACGTAGAGAATGAAGCAAATATATATATATATATATATATATATATATATATTTTTGTTCGTCATATTTAACAAAAGCTATTTAATATATATATATATATATATATATATATATATATATATATATATATATATATATATATATAGCTTTTGTTAAATATGACGAACAAAAATTTTTATTAATTTATATTTACTTTTTACAGCGTTCTTTCATTTTTTACAAAGCTATCCACTCTCACTCCAGTCAAACGGTAAAAATATAAATAAATATAAATAAAATTTTCCTTGTCCATCATATTTAATGAAAGGTGTTTAAAAGAAAGTTTGCTGTCCAAATATACATGTATATATATATATATATATATATATATATATATATATATATATATATATATTAATCATATATATATATTAATCATATATATATATATATATATATATATATATATATATATATATATATATATATTATATTACGAAGAAATTCAGCACAATTTTGACATAAAATGCTACTCAAATTAAAACAGAAAATAATTCACTAAGACGAAAATGTTTAGACATTGCTTTAATCACTAGTTCAGCCACAGTAAATTTTCATCCAGTTTCATACAACGTTTTACCATTCTTGGCATAACTTCTGTTATCACAATGTGAGATATTTAATAACAAAGATGATATAAAGAAAAAGAATATAAATGAATTTGGCTCGATTATTATTTTAAAAATTTGGAAACTACCAGCATCACTCGTTCACGTGTATGTGTAGTCATAAGAACGTTAGCAATACCAGTCCGATGAAGTCCTAACAGATTAAACGCGTCACAAGTGAACTTTGTCTTACAATTTCCTCAACACTGTTCTTGATATATAAAAGTATATATGATTATCTTATATATATATATATATATATATATATATATATATATATAAACCAAAAACTATATATCCATTTACTGTAGTGAAAAAGTACAGATGTATTTAAAATAAACTCCGCCCGTTACGGTATATATGTATATGGATGCAATATATATGTATATGGACGGAAGCAATATATATATATATATATATATATATATATATATATATATATACTTCTATCTGTGAACGCGCGCACACATATACACACACAAACGTGCGTGTGATTATTTTGCCTCCATGTATTGAAATGAGACACTTTGTTCGTATTACTTCGAACTTGAAGCAGTTCTCGCTCGGAAACTCGTTGATCGGTACACGAGTCTAATCAGAAAGCGTTAAGTTCTTAAGCCAATGACATTTTTTCTGAAATCCTAATGAGTCGAGAGATAAAGTTGCGTAAAGAAGAAGAAGAAGAAGAAGAAGAAGAAGAAGAAGAAGAAGAAGAGATAGGGTGACATTGACAAATGGAAGAAAGAGAAAAGAAAGAAAGAGAGGTATAAACGAACGTAGAGAATGAGTGTTAGAATAAGAGCTACAAAGAAGGAAAAAAATAAAGAATGAATTTATGTTGCTTCTATAACTTAAATAGAGAAAAACAGAGAGGGTGAAAGAGAGAAAAAGAAGGGAGAAAGATAGAAAGAGGGAGGAGACAAAAACGATGAGCAAAGAGATGCAGGAAATACAGAAAGAGTGAAGGAGAAATAGAAAATAAAGGAAAAATTGAAAAAGAGAGAATTTGCAAGCAAGAGAAAGAAAGATTGGAAAAGAGAGACCGCGTGAGAAAGGTGAAAAGAAAGAAAGAGAATGAATAAGAGAGAGAGAAAAAGAAAAGATGAGAAGGACAATAAGGGAAAGAGATAGAGAAAGGGATCGAAAGAGAGAGAGATTTAGAAAAAAGTGGGAATGAAAAGAGAGAGAAATAGATAGAGAAAGACGAAAATGACAGAGACAACGAGAGAGAAAAAGACATTGTGGTAAAGAAAAGAAAGAAAGAAAGAAAGAAAGAAAGAAAGAAAGAAAGAAAGAAAGGGAGAAAAATAGAGAAAGACAGCGATATGTATAGAAAAGTGTGCGGGAAAAAAGGGTGTGAGGAAATGAGAGAGAGAGGGTTAGAAAGAGTGAGAAAAGAGAGAAATTGAGCGAGAGAGATAGAAAGTAGATAATAAAAGCGAGAAACGGGAAGCAAAAAAATGGGAGAGTGGAAATGAGAAAGTGGTAGGAAAGAGAGAGAAAATGAAAAAATGCCGAGAAAAGAGAAAAGCGAGTGAGAGAGAGAGAGGAAGAGTGAAAATGAGAGAGTGTTGCAAAAGGGAGAAAGACAAAATTAGAGCGAGTAAAGAGAAGAGAGAGAAAGAGAGAGAAGAGTGAAAATATAAAAGTGCTAGGAAAGAGAGAGAGAGAGAAAGGGAAAAGCCGGACGAGGAAGCAGAGAAAAACAGAATTCTTGTTTAAAGAATGGATTGTTTGCAGACAATCAGATTGCCTAATGCATAAGAAATTAATGTAGAAAACGAATTTCAACATGTCATCCCCCATTTTGTTATTTCGCATATAAAAATAACAAAAACCAAAATAACTCTCGTTTTTATGAGACGAGAATCAGCTTCTGATGACAGTATCAAAATAAAACGAAGCCATTATTGACAACAAATGGCGGCCATAAGATGTTTGCGTTGAGAAGTGATTTTTTAAACAAGAACTGGGGGAAATCATTTATATATATGTGGAATGTTTTTAAATGTTTGAGTCAGAATATGAGCCGCTTCGTCGTTTGTTTGTTTTATTGTGTTTTTTGTTTGTTTTATTGTGTTTTTTTTTTTAAAAAAAAAAAGAACATTTCACTCAAGGCAAGGCAATAACGTCACTTAGACGTAAGGGGGAATTGACCGTGAAAGAATATGAAAAAAAAAAAAGAAGGAAAACTTAATTAAGGATAGCGAACAAAGAACAGGAATTAAGAAGACAAAAGATAACGATTGACATTGCATTTTTTGAAGATCAAAATTGACTGGAAAGCAAGATATTTGGCAAATATTTGAAAATTGAAAGGTAAATGATACATTAGTATTAGGTTGGTGCAAAAATAATGACGTAATAATGTCGTTTTTGACGTATTTTTTAACCTCAAAAAACGACATTCTTACGTCATTATTTTTGCACCAACTTAACAGATATGTCTCGCAAATATAAATAACTTTACAGTTAGCGCATTCATATTCATGTACGACACGTGCTACAGAATCAATCGACATTTTGAATCCAATCCTTCCACAAAAAAAAACAAAAAAAAAAAACACTTTCTGACATGAGAAAAAATTATCATCTGCATATCTTGTGCTGTTAAGATAATGAAAACCTGACCGAACTTCTAATTCTCTCAGAATCATCTCATTGTATAGGTTAAATAATCCGGTGAGAAGTCATAGCCTTGTCTTACACCCTTTTCTATTTTTCTACATTTACTGAATTTAATTTTCTATCTGTAAGCAAGCGGTTTGTTGCTAGGATATGTTCTAGATTATTCTAATATCCTTCTAAAATATGTCAAGGTTATATATTGGTTCCAATAGTTTTTGTGCGTTTAGTGAGATCAAAAATGTTTTTTCTTTATGTTTCTTTCTCAAACATCTTGAGAGGTTTAAATTTCTAAGATGGAACTTTATCATTATTTATTATTTAAATTATTTTTATCTTGCGTAGTGACCGCAAAACAAAGGCGAGTTCGTTTCGTTTCGTTTTTTTTTTTTTTTGTTTTTTTTAGATTAAGAAAGATAATAAAATAATTCGGATAAAAACATAAAAATATTGATTAGCAATCGACTAAAAAAAAAGAAACGGCGAAAGAAAAGTCTTGATTGCTATGAGAATTTTCTCGACAAAATAGCATTAGAATCATTTGTAAACACAAAACACTAAAGCGTTTTTGTTTTTTGTTTTTTTGTTTTTTGAAGCAACAAAATCAATTGCAAAATTGTTACGTGTTCACTCATGTCACATGACTATAGTTTCGGTGCATGATGAGATTTCACGAGGACCAACCGTAATCTGTGTGTTGGGAGGGTGGGCAGCGTATTGATGGACTGAAATTACTAATACAGAAAAGAAATAATCATAACGATATAAAGAACGAAAGCGAGAAAGGGAAAAGCTAGTAGAAAGAAATAGAAGAAAGATCGTATCTAAGACAAATGAAGAACAAGGAATTTCTGAATCTCTGAAAGATCTTCACATCCCCAATACATAGATCGTACCTTCAGCTGTCGCTCTTGCTGACAATCAGACAATTAGCCTTTTTTTGGTTCTTTCCTTTACTCTCTAAATCTAAGAGTTTTAGAAAATTCCTTTCTGGTTCTGCCATCAACACAGTGTCACCTGAATATTTTGTGTTGTCAAGATTATGTCCGAAGATATTAAATTCTGGTGGGCTTACTCTTAGGATCGTCTCACTGAATAGGTGAAATGCATGAGGTAAGAATAAATTAAGTAATGCAATTGAAGAAAGCAGTGCCATAGTACAAATCTCTAAGTACCATTATTCAATAGATAAGTGTCATTATTGAAGATAAATACTATTATTCAATAAATAAGTACCATTATGCAAGGCATAAATACTATTATTCTATCAATTAGTACCATTATACGATAAATAAATACCATTATTCAATAGATAAATACCGTTATGCAAAATATAAATAACATTATTGAGTTATGCAATTATGCGATAGTTAAATACTATTATTAAATGGATAAATGCAATTATGCAAAATATAAATAACATTATTGTTATGTAATAATGATATAGGCAAATATTATTACAAAATGGATAAATACCATTATACAAAATATAAATAACTTTATTCAGTTATGCAATTATGCCATAAGTAAATACTATTATTAAATGGATAAATACAATTATGCAAAATATAAATAACATTATTTAGATGTTTTTTTTTATGCAGAATATTTGTCAGTGAGTCAGGGAGATTTTTGTGCAACAAGGTAAACGAACATTGTTATCATTTATGTTATCATAAGTTCAAATAGAAAAAAAAAGTGCATTAAAAAACCCAACAAAAACAAACGTAAAGATGAAAATAAACTTTGCCGCAGACACCGTACATGACGTGTATGATAGAATTTGGAAGATAGACACCAAAGAGAAGGAAAAAGTCTGTGAGATGTAAAACCCCGTCTCTTATTTTGGATAATCAGCAATTGTTATCTTAAATTCGAATGTAAGTACACCATTAAAAAAATAAATGAAACCTAAATATGAAAATAAATTTCGTTATGTATACCGGATATGACGTGTATGATAGACACTGCGCATGCTTACTCAGAACAAAATAAAAACTAATTATGGACACCTGAGGAAAGCCAGCAAGTAAAAGCTCAACGCTGTGAATAAACAAGCTAACAAAGATGAAGAAATTAACTCGAATCAACCAGAAACAATGATTGAAGCACGTTGTCTAACAAAATACAGATAAGAGATTTTGCCACAGCTGTGGTATCTGCTGAACGTTGCGTTTGTTTTGCAGGTCTTCTCATTACAGGAAATGTTTCGCCTTTTTACACTGGATAACATTTTCGACTTTACATTTATTTGCTGACAAAGAGAAAAGTGCACGATTAAAATAAATTAAAAAAAAAAAAAACGATAAGCCTGGATTGCCACACATTGCGGTTCAACAGATGGAATGTTTATCTTTTTAAGATTCAACTCTGACTATTTACAAAAACAGTCACTTTGAAATTTGTTTGCAAGCAAATCAAGTTCAATTTTATAAACAAAAGAGCCAAATTAAAAATGATAGTGTTTTTATATTCTTTTCTATAAATACGATAATTTCTATTTGTACAATGTTCTTTGAGCAGACGTCTTTTAATAACTCTAACTTTAAAAAAAAATCGTTCTGATTATCATTTCTTCTCAGATAAATGGCGACAACCATCAAGATAACTGAAAAGGCCCGCGCTGTATTTGTTACCTTAAAGGCAGGATTACAGATTGCTCGCTTCCTGCAAGTCATACGATCGTTTGTTGTCAAAGTTTGCAAAGAACTGGAAGCCGCTGACGGGGATTCTACAGCAATAGACAGACGTAAAAAGTCTGCTAAGGGTCATAATACTTATCAGGCATGCAATTGTTTTCGAAATATTTAGATTTCAGCATTAAATAACCCATAGATGTGTCGATATGCCGCTAAACGAAATCAACCAAAGAATGAAAGAACTCTTTCATGACAATAATCCATATAATATTCTACAATTTCTTAAGTCAAACTGTATTCCAAAATATAATTTCAGCAAAACTACAATATAAAACACACTTATCACTGCCTCTAGTAGTTATGTCCACACAAACATGTATATATGCCTAAAAGCTGAGTACCATCTACCATGTATTCAACTGTGAAAGCAGAATAACATGTATCATATTTTTATTAAATTAAATTTTAGCATTAAATGACCCATGAGGAGTTGATATGTCATTAAACAAACAAAGCGAAAACAGACATAACCATTTTGCTATTGATTTATTAATGTCCTTAGTGTTAGGTACCTATTCTACTGTAATGGACTCTCCCATAGATAATAAGTAGGAGTAGCAGTGGCAAGTCTGGCAGAATGGTGTTGAGCGCGTCAGTCGAGATTCGGACATTTGAAGTACCAACCATCACAACTAGATTTGCTGCGCCATTGACTCTTATTTTCCAAGTTCCTAACGTTTTGTACGTCGGACCTAATTTAGGACGACTTATTAGAAATAGAAGCCTCCACTGTGAAAATACTCCACAACACTTAGTTACGGGGGGGGGCTGAACTAACATTAACAAGTACTAGAATGTTAATGAGTTTTCTATACGGCTTATAATCTCCATTTGTCAGAATGTAATTAATATCAAGTAAGTCAAATTATCTCAAATTAGCCATTACTTATAAACATATATGTATTTTCTAAAGAGATAATTGATTTTAGTTTTTCATCCGACATATTTACATTACTTCAAACATTATTTTTAGTGGACATCCGCTTTTGAGTAGAATGTTTGTTAGCGTCATTTAGACAATTTGACCATCAAACGCTCTGTATGTATGTAAAATCAGATAAAGCATTTTTACTATTATTATCTGCCTTGTAATTAATCAAGCGAAGCTGCTGTGGCCGCGTTGGTTAAGTCGACACTCAAGAACTTCCGTGGCTATCTATTCTGCTTTTTGCGTTAGCAGTCAAGAGATTTACACTGTGTTTAAACTGCGTGATACAAAGCAAGAAATGTTAGGAGTAAAACTAGCAATAAAACAAAAAATAATATATATATATATATATATATATATATATATATATATATATATATATAATGGACTCTTCCGTCGGTTTCGACGTATGAGGATCTGACAACTTAACCAGTTGATTCAGTCATGTAATTTTGTGGCACTTAAGACCCGCTAGTCATTTACAAAGGAGGCCGCATATGGAGCAGGAGTGAGGATTGCGGGATGAGATCACTGTTAGATTGGCTGACCTTTTAGATCTTGCTCTCGCTTCTTGAAGAAGATTCAGACAATGGAGGACACGGACATCACAATTGCTCATGGTTTTGTGAAAGAACGGCCATCACCCATCGGTCTGCCTCTGTGTAGAGCTCCAGCTAGAGCCTTCCAGTAATATACCTTAATCTGACCCCGACCCCTTCACTCTCTCGCCAGCGAACCTTGAAAATGAACTGTGTAGATAAGAACGAACGAATCAAGGTAAACCGCCAGAAAACCCACACAAGTGATTTGATTAAAGTGGTGAGGGATTGTGCAGAACCATCCACACTTTGCGGAATTATTGATAGAATTAATCGATGCAAATAAATACTACAGACGAAGCAGACAATAGACCTCTATATATATATCATATATATGTGATTTATTTCCTCAAATACTGTAATTTCACAATGATAAAAACTACAATTTTGGCCGTTAAATGTCCGAATTAGTATCCTTTCTGCGTGTCGCATGTTTGATATGTGCCTGATCTACAGTAAATTTGCGCGTTGGTTCTTACAATTTTTCAGCATTCCTTGCAGAACTTCTATTATCACAGTGTGGGATATCTACTAACAAAAGCTATGGAAAGAAAAAGAATCTAAATGAAATCGGCAAAATTTAAAAGAAAAATAATTAAACTCCCAGCATCTCTCGTTTGTTCGAATGTCTAATCGCATCAGCATAACAAATTTAGTCAGATTAAGTTCTAAAGAATGAAACGCGTCACAAGAAAACTTTTTTCATTTTGTCACACACACACACACTCTCTCTCTCTCTCTCTCTCTCTCTCTCTATATATATATATATATATATATATATATATATATATATATCATGAGACCTGGGTTCGAAGAAGACCGGAACGTACAGAGACCGAAACATCGTGAATATGGCACCAAAGATGAGGACAACAGTCCGAACAATGTCAATAGTGTAAATAGTTACAATACTTCATCTCAGAAATATAGACAGATCCTAAAGAAGGCAGGAGTGTACAACGGCTGAAACATTGTGAATATGACAATAAAGATGAAGACAACAGTCCGAACATTGTCAATAGTGTCAATAGTTACAATACCTCATCTCAGAAATATAGACAGATCCTGAAGAAGGCAGGAGTGGGAGTGTACAACGACCGAAACATCATGAATATGCCAACAAACATGTGGACAACAGTACGAACAATGTAAATAGACTGAAATAGTTACAGTACCTCATCTCAGAAATATAGACAGATCCTGAAGAAGGCAGGAGTGTACAACGGCCGAAACATCGTGAATATGATGATAAAGATGACGACGATAGTCCGAATAATGTAAATAGTGTGAATAGTTACAATACCTCATCTCAGAAATAGGCAAATATAAGAGATGTCTGTTTTAAAAGTTTACAACTGAGATACTGATTCGAAAAAGTAACGTCTATAATTAGATATTTACTCTCTTGTATTGAACCTCTGGTCACCTGTTGTCTTCTTGTCAGCTAATCTAAACTTCGAAGGCATGACAAATATGGAATTCGTTATCTGACATTGTATTTATTGATATTCAAGTTATTTACAAAATCTCCAACATCACGTGTAGCAGTTATGAAACGAATACGTGTCAAAACATTCATTCACTTGAACACATAGAACGACATAACAAATCAAAAAACAATAGATAACAAGCCGATGCCAAATATATGAAAACATATATATTTACATTTATATTTATATGAGGAGTTTCTGAAAAGATCTCAGTCTGACCAAGCTGCCCTTTCTTTTGAAAATCTGAAGTCTAGTCATTTCGAGAGGCGGCTCTGGTCAAGGACGCTTCAGCACACCCTTAGAGCGAAAACGGCAAATCCTAAAAGCAAATAAAATGGTTACTGCTATAATGGTTATGATGAATGAAGTACGTGATATGAATGAAAGAAGAGAAGGCGGGAAATGAAGATTATGAGGATATGGACGATCGATAACGATTTTTCAAAATGGAAAGAAGGGGTAAACTACTTTTGTTCAAAACAGTGAGGAGGAGTCTGAACTGGGCTCCTCCTACCGTTACAAGAGTGATATCAGACCGAAAATAGTTTACTGTTGCTATATATAGCCAGAAGCTGCCCAGTCCTCACTTTCCAGTCTGGACAGCGTCTAAAAACGTCTCCAGGTCATTGTGTGTAACAAATTATTAACCTCACCACACTCCAATCCTTTTCTCACAGATGAAACGTCGCCAGCTCCCCGTTGCTTTGTCGCCATTTCCATGGAAAGTATTCAGACGAACTACATTCCTTAGATCCAACAGTTCCATCATCGACGGCTGGCAGCCGCTATGTCACTCCCATTGTAGCGAACCGCCTTCATTCCCTTCGTATTCGATTGGTGAGATGCTCTGTCGGGCTTCAGGATACGCAGTACACCTCTGCAGAGGATTAAGACCGTCGAGTTCAGATTTGCTACTAGTCAGTTGCGTTCACTTTCGCAGAAATCACGTTGGGAAAGACAAGAATTCATCATTCCTCCCCTTAGATATGGGTTAAATATCAAGGTACACTGGGTTCACTAGCCTTGAATCGCAACCAGTCTGTGAAAGAAAAATTTGAATTCAAAACCACTCAACTATCTTTCCTGATATGTCATGACAATTCAAGGATTATATAGAAAAGGAAGTTGTGGAGTGTCATGCTCACCCATGTCCTGAAGGAAGATGGCATTATAGAAAAAATATGCATCTATCAATATTCACTTCCACAACGTAATTATATATTCAAAGGAAGAATCTATAACTTCTACTGAGAGTATTATCGAGAAAACACGAGATAAACGAGATATTACCGAGAAAACACGAGATAAACGAGATGTTATCGAGAAAACACGAGTTTAAAGCAATCTATGAAGGCTGAGTGTCATGTCAAATGTTGAAAAATAGCTTTGAAAATAATCAAGGCACGTTTAAAAATCCGAAAGAGTGTGCCTAATCTGTAAGAAACGAGATGTTATCTATATATTTCAACCGGAAGAGGCAAAACGTTTTCAATTTCGCACGATTCATATATAATGCGCAATGGAAAAATCTAAGTAAAGAAATTGTTACCCACCGGCAGAAATCGAACCTGCGCCTTTCTTTGATCCCGTTTTACAGCTCGGCAACAAAGTTCAGCCGCGTTCAACGATCTCTCGATTGCGCAGGACGATAGACGTTTCAAAAGGAGTTTCATAAATAAAAAAAAAATAGGGCGTTTATTTCGAATAAGAAGTGTCCATTATAATAACGTTTGAAAATAAATCCATTAATTCTTTATATATATATATATATATATATATATATATATATATATATATATATATATATATATATATATATATAGTTTTAAGGTATTCTATATTTATGGGTTAAATCAAGTATAGAGCATATATTCCTGTCAAACCGTGTATTGAAGGTCGTTCTCAACGGATTCTCCTCCAGTTCCTTTCCCACGAACGCAGGTGTTCCCGAAGGTTCCATCCTAGGCCCTACTCTGTTCCTTATCTTCATCAACGATCTTCCTGACGTCATAGATTCCCAAGTCGGCATCTATGCAGACGACACTACAATTTACTCCTGCCTCAAAAACAAATCTAGTGTCGTTGACAAAACTAACCTGGCCGTTTGTCTCGAAAAGGACCTTCAATCGGTTCTGGACTGGGGCAGGAATTGGTTGGTTAACTTTAATGCCTCAAAAACAAAACTGCTCTCTATTACTCATCACAGAGATCTATCCCTGCCCCTCAGAATGTCTGACGCTGAACTCCACAACAGCACCTCTTTGCGACTACTCGGTCTCACATTGACCTGAGATGGAACAAAAACATTGAGTCAGGAAATTTTTCTCGCCAGAGTCGATCCTTCAAATCTACAAATCAACCATTCGCCCTTGCATGGGGTATTGCTGCCATATATGGTCTGGAGCCCCTTCTGCTTGTATCGAGGACCTTGATAAAATCCAGAGACGGATATGCAATGTAATTAGCCCTGATCTGGCATCTCGTCTGCAGTCGCTCTCTCACATATGTGCCGTCACCTCCCTCTGTCTTTTTTACAAATACTTTCATTGTAACTGCTTCGATGAGCTGCTTTCGCTGGTTCCCAGACTTCATGAATTCAAGCGCCCTACTAGGCTGGCATGTCGCTCTCACCCTTTCACTGTCGAAAGTGTTAAATGTAGCCGTCTCTTCTACTCCAATAGCTCGCACTTCTCGCCTGTGGAACTCCCTCCATTTTTCCTGTTTCCCTGATAGCTATAATCTCCAACTATTCAAATGTAATATCAATCAACATCTCCAGATGCCTTGATCTATCCCCTATCCTTCTCTTCATCCTTTCCTCTATCACTCCTATTTGCACTCGCTCCAACTCTCTGTAACCCCCTTGCGTGCTAGTGGCTTCCGCCATGCCTGGGGTAAAAAGCTTATATATATATATATATATATATATATATATATATATATATATAAAAGTGGATATTGAAGTCAACACCAAAAGGTTTTGCAGGGGCCGTCTACGAAAACTCTAGAGCCGGGATGCTAAAATAACATCAATCAGCTAAATGATAAACCTTTTAATTATATTAATTATATATATATATATATATATATATATATATATATATATATATGAAAAATAAGTTAAAAATGCAACTAAAGCCTTTAAGAATATGGTTTTGAAAAGTTAAATTCAGATGGAGAGAATTGTGGTTGTCGCATCAGACTCCAGTTGCATTTTCAACTTCTTTTCCTATATTTTTAACCGTTTCGTATATATAAAAAACTAACTTTATTATTATTATTACTTTATTATATCTATCTATCTATCTATCTATCTATATCTCTATATATATATATGTGTGTGTGTGTATTAATTATATATATATATATAAATATATATATATATATATATATATATATATATATATATATAGATAGATAGATAGATAGATAGATAGATATAAATATATAATAATATATGTAATAAAATCCCAACTATTTTTATTAAATTACCTAACAATCAGTCCCTACCCAGCACCTGAAGATTGCGCTGTGCATTAAACTACGAGCCGGAGAAAGATAATATGTATATTTGTTAATACATACTTAATAGCTCTGTTATATTACATCGAACGCAGTTTTATTAACACCATCATTCAATGTGCGATATATATATATATATATATATATAGATATATATATTCTATTTTTTCTTTATAATTGTTAGTTCATGTCGAAAGTTCTTAATATATTTTCCCTAGCGTTTTTGTATGGAATTAAAGGTAAATCCCCATCTAATTTTCGGAATGGCTCGAAAGGAAGAAATTAATACAGCCTTTTCTGAAATTAATCTAAGCCAAATCCTCATCCAAACAAAAGCCAAATAGTGCTTTTGAACAGACGCTTTCCCCGAAATGTACATCTCTGTTCAGTTTCGTATCCTAACGTAAACAAAGACCATTTTTAGGAATGGATTTTTTTTCATTTCTTATTCCGACAAATTTTTATTTATTGCTTAAACGTTATTTTGAGTAAATGCTGTGTTTTTATTTATTTATTTATTTGTTCACCTCGATGTATGGAAATAAATAAATATATTATTTAATAAATAAATAAATAGAAATAGAGCTTCTATTTAAATATGGGTATTAAAAATAACGTTTACGCAATGAATTAAAATGTTCGTTTTTGTCGGCATCCTCTCTTCCTATTCCCATACTTAATAGCTCTGTTATATTACATCGAACACAGTTTTATTAACACCATCATTCTATGTGCGATATCTATCTATCTATCTATATATATATATATATATATATATATATATATAATTTCCCATAATGGCAGAGATATAGACAAATTAAAATCCATTTCTTCATATATATATATATATATATATATTGTAATAATAGTAATAATAATAATAATAATAATAATTTTCTAAGGAGATTGCGATCTGAAGAGATGAACATTTCGGTGTTCACGAAATAAATTATAATCGAAATGAATAATTAAAGTGTCCGTCTTTATTATTATTATTATTATTATTATTATTATTATTATTATTATTTTCTATTGTCTACATTTAGCTTTTCTTGGATTTATATCTTCCTCGGAATTATCCCTACCATTTACAAACTGGTAATACTTATATATATATATATATATTAATATCATTAATCAAAAATAAATTTAAGTGTATATGAAAGATATATATATAAATCTTTCATATACGCTTAAATTTATTTTTGATTAATGATAATTAATACTGTGTCGATTTTGGTTTTACGAATTAGGCGAGAATCAAAGTGACTTTGGGTGGGAATAAAAAGATTTAATTTAAGCGCCAACTTCGTATCGAATGTCTAAGTTCAATCCTAATGAAAATCGTTTCCTAAATTGAATCCGGCTTGATGGTTTTATTTTTTTTTTTTTTATCAGCGACCGTTTATTTCTACTTAAATTAAGGTTGACAATGTGTTACGAAACGCGGACGTGTTATTAAATGAAGAATTCTTTTAATATCAACTGTATGTGAAGAGACAGGAGATTGCAATGTAAGGAAAAATTGTGAGATAAAGAAAAAAAAGAAAATTCCAAGTGTTAAATTTGAGATGAACGAATGAGACGTAATAGAAAAAGGCTTGACAAATGTTATCATACAACATTCAAACAAGCGGGCAAGTGTAGCTCCTTGAAAGATAAGTTACAGTCAGTCTCGATTGAATTGAAGTCATGAGTGTTTTGTCAACAAAGATAAGATTTGGTTCATTGATCGCCATCAATCAATGCAGCTTGTGGTTGGTGTAAAAAAAATGGATTCTAATTTTGATTTCTTTTACGTGTGTGCGTTAATCTATTCAGGTTAACATATATATTTATATATATATATATATATATATATATATATATATATATATATATATATATATATATATATATATATCAAACATGGCACGTGGAATTAGAACAGTCTACCCCAGCGATCGAAATAAAGGGTTCGGTTCGAAATCCCAACCACCTGAAGAAGGCCGGAGCGTACAACGGCCGAAACGTTGTGACAAATGTGGCGACAAAGATGAGGACAATAGTCCGACTAATGTAAATACTGTAAAGAAAGAACAGTAAGATATATAATCCAGTGTTCTTATAGATATTTTTATTTTTACAAAATAATGCTCAATGTAAATTTACAGAGCATTAATATTATAAATTAACTGATTTAAAATGTGTTTTTTTTCGCTACACAGTTCTAACCATGTTTCAAAAATGGAAGCTAAAGCTTTGAAAACCTAAACGAAAACTCTTCTTTAAACGTAACTAATAACTGATACAACAAAATACAGCGATAATGAACACGCAACCATCCCTTGTCTGGATGAATGGATTTCTCTGTATCCTTGGAAACCTGAATTATGAATTTTTGCAGTGCCTTTAAAACTCAGTAATTTTAAAAATAAGTTACTCCAAAACTCGCTTGAGGATGAAATGGAACTAATGTCTTTAATTTAATTATAAAATTAAATTCGAAGCTTTTAGCTTCCATTTTTGAAACATGGTTAGAACTGTGTAGCGAAAAAAAACATATTTAAATCAGAATTCGAACCCAGCTCTCCGATTCCTCATTCCAAACCGCTATCCACCGTGCCTATATATATATATATATATATATATATATATATATATTCCAGTCGAATCCATTACTTTCGCTAACGTGCTAATACCCTTGGGAAAGGTATGAATCCTCCTCTTCTCCCTCCAGCTATGGCTAAATAGTAAAAGAAACTGTGTTCTATAGCCTTGGGTGGCAACTGGTCTAGGAGAAAGACAACTTTGAATTCAAAAACCTATAGAGGATCGGTTGGGGACCCTTTGGCCCTTCAAAAAGTGTGGTTAGTTCTGCGCAAAGCCTTCACCACTATAATTAAATCTCATGTGGTGGTATCTGGGCTGCCGGTTTCTAGGAAGTGAGCTCTTGACCCTGATACGTCAAATTCGACGGAATAGTCGATCAAATATATATATATATATATATATATATATATATATGAGTTCAAGATAAAATGTAGATCAAATATGGACCGGAACCCCAGAGGATGATAAGATAAAGAACAAACAGGAAACGTATGTCACTCTAACAGGTTTCACTTTTTATTAATCAGAGTTTTTTCTCTATCTTTTTTTTTCTTTATCAAATATATATATATATATATATATATATATATATATATATATATATATATATATATATATATAGCCTAGCTGGGGTAAATAGCAGGGCAGACTGAGTTCTATAACCTTTGATGGCAACTGGTCTAGGAGAAGGACAAATGTGAATTCAAATTCTGCGGAGGGTCGTTTGGGAACCTTGTGACACGTAGTGTACCAGGTCTCTGTATTCGGCTTTTCAAAAAGTGTGGCAAGTTCTGTACAAATCCTTCACCACTTTAAACAAATCTTCTGTGTTGGTAGCCCACAGTTCTGTTCTGCGTTCAAGATTGTTGTCTCATGCGAGACATAAACATAAAAAAAACTGAACTGAAAGACATTCATACATCGAAAACGACGGGAGAGTCCATTATATTATTATTATTATTATTATTATTAATGACAAGTACTAGAAGATTTAATCCTCAAAGGACAGATTGAAGGCGAAGGAAAACAACACACAACCAACCTGGAATGGAATTGTGAATGGATGGCGAAGGAGATGGCAAAAATGCAAAGGATTTACTAACTTCAAGAAGAGCTATAACGGACAGAGATTTTGGCGAGCCATAATAACCGACGTCCTGAAGAAGAATATAAACACCCACCCCACTGACGAAATGTACAGTCTCTCAGATGTGGCATGGGCCATTTCACCCCTGAAATAATAATAATGACAATAAAGGAGAATATGCTGTAAAACAGAAAACACCAAGTGAAGAGAGGCATTTTCAAATAACCAAGAAGTTAATATGCTGTAAGGACTTTGAAATGTAAATGTTACAGAAAGTTAATTTAGAACACGAAATACAATCTTTTTGTAAGTGTACAAAGGATATCAGATTACTAATAGAAAATTACTGGAACAATAATAATTTGGAACTTTTAAACAAAGAAATGGATTTTGACACTGTAAGAATCGAAGTATGTTTTGATTTAGAATTTATTTTTAAACAAGAATCTCTGTAGTTTACAAAGGGCGGCAGAGAATTTAATAGCGTCTTGTTGTGAACCTTGGAAACCAATCGATGAAAAAGTAAATTGTTTATTCTCGGAGGAATGAAGTTGTACTTTGGTAATATGTCAATACGTTCGCACTAGAAAAACAGATACGTCACAGTCTGGGACATGTGATTAAAAAGAGGCGAGCCAAACGGAGAGAAAGAGTTTTGGGTTCGTCTGTTTTCTAATACAATCGAACTGGGTGGGGAGACGTCAGAGATTGAAAAGAAAGCATCCGCTCTGTGTTGCTGAAGCTGAGGACGCTACTCCTGCTACTACTAATATATCTACTACTATTACTACTACTGAGAACGGGAACCTCGAAGGTTGTAGTAGTTGTGTTAAGAACAAACCAAAAAGGGTTAAAACGAAGGCCACGTCTCTCCTTACCGAAATTATTCGAAGTATTTGTGTTTGGTTATTGTTCACATATAAGAAACATTCAACCTTGGGCAACAAGAATTATTTTTTGTGTGTGTTTGCTTATATATATATATATATATATATATATATATATATATATAATTGTCCTTTCAAAATCGAATCGAATTGGTTATATTTATTTTTTCTGTTAACCTGATTCTCACCAGACGAACTCGCAGGTGGACCAACGGAGGGCTTTCGGATTTCTACGACCACTCTTCAGGATTAAAACAATCACAATATGGCTGGAGTGTGGCTTTGAATTGACACTGGGAACCGGAGACTTGTGTCTAACCTGTAATACTGGACCATACCGGACCAACGGGCGGTCTTGTGGAGTGCGTGGGTCCAGTGGGATGAGGATATGGGGTTACCCAGATATCGCATAGAAGAACGTAAGGTCCACGCTTCGTATGAGCCCCAGGCTGCAAACACGCTCTGACTGACAGCAACTGACGATGCCAATTGGATAAAATTCAATATTAGATATGGGAGATTAATTCATATGTTTTCATTAATCGTGACATCATTATACGATCAATGGCTTTTAAATGTCACCACACCACCACAAGCACTCAAGTGTGTTTGATTTCTTTGTATAATATATGCTTTCTAAATGTATATGCTATGTGTATGTACATACATGTATGTATACGCCTTAACGAGTGTGTTTTGTTCGTATGTTTAAGAGTTGGTGTATGTGTGTGTGTGTGTGCGTGAATATGGGGGTGCATATTCCATTAATGTGCGTCAGTATTCCTCTATGTATGTGGCGCGCCCGCATATGGCTATATTGTTTGTTTATTACACTGTATCTCGTGCCAAAATGTTGACGCCCTATTGGATGGAACCCAATTGTCGAGGGTTAATGCCCAGCAGCGACTAAAATGTGATCGACTTTCTAAACAAGCAGATTATTTCAGAAGGCTTATTTTACTTTTGTAAATGATTCCTGGCATCGCTAATAAAAAAAAAAATCTTCTTTTTTTTTACTGCGCATTTGAGGAATTGAGGAAAACGGTTTCCACCAAAGAATACAAACACCTTGAAACGCCTGTGAATTTACAAAATGGCGATCTTGATTTCTTTTCTGTCTCACATGGAAAGATAATAAAATTCCTGACTTCTGCGTGAATTTCTCGGATGATATATATATATATATATATATATATATATATATATATATATATATATATATATATATATCACCCTCTTCCGTCGAATTCGACGTTGAGGGTCAAGCAGATCAGTTCCCAGGAAACCGGCAGCCCGACAACAGCACATGAGAATTGATTATAGTGGTGAAGGTTTCGTGCAGGACTATCCATACTTTTTGAAGGGCCGAATACAGAGACCTGGTGCACTAAGTGCCACAAGGTCCCCAAACGACCCTCCGAAGGTTTTGAATTCAGAGTTGTCCTTCTCCTAGACCAGTTGCCATCCAAGGCTATAGAACCCAGTCTGTCCTGCTATTTTACCCATAGTTGGAGGGAGTAGAGGATTCATTGGGTATTCGCACGTAAGTGAATATAATTGATCTGACTGGAATACTTTTATACTAAAAATATTATTATTATTATTATTATAAATGCGAATGACAGTGTCACACATTTTCAGTTAAAGGGACAGCTATTTAAATTTTAAATATCTCATCTTCTTTATCAATATAATAGATGCGTGTGTCTGTGTCACTGTCACGCTTTTTAATTCAAGGGACGCAACTCTCTGATGTTCAAATATTTCATTTTTTCTTCTATCTATATAATAAATGCGAATGTCAGTGTGTCACTGTGTCACACTTTTTCAACTTTACACTTAGACGCCGTAGGCCAACATAGCATACCATTTTGCGATCAGGCCGACTCCGTGAGCAAATTAAAAACATTCCGGGCTGGATCATCCTTTAATTTTGGATTCTCAAGTTTTCATTACTGCGGTTGTTTTCGACGATATTTTTATGTGATTTTTTTGCGACAATTTTTTTGTACGATAACAATTTTTATAATTTGGAAATAAATTTGGTGAAAGTCACCCACGAAATAAAAATAATTGTAACAACCTGGTACATTAAATAGTCTTTTAATTAAGTGGCAACAGAAGAATTATCGTTGAACTTTTAAAAGGTAAGCTTAAATATTAATGCGATACTTAAATGCAGCGATCAATTTTGAGTTCTTCTATAGTTTACTGTTGCCTATAGCATCTACTCCTCCCTACTTACTGTGATAGAGCGGCTTTTAAGCACACACACACACATATATATATATATATAAATATATATATATAATGCATAAAAGTTAATGATCGGTGTTGTCTTAGAACAAGTAACAGCAGATTTAAAAAGTGCTCAATACGCGTGTGAAAAAAATAAAAATAAAAAATAATATATAGAGCTTTTAATTTAAAAACTTACGAGATCAGTTGATTTCATTGCCTCGGTTTAATTAAATAAATAAATTACCTCCCGCACCCACCAATATAATACCCTTGCTTTTCTTCTAATCGCACTTCTTCTTTTCCTTCCTTCGCCACATCCTCTTCCTCCTTTTCTATCATACTCAACGTCGTGCGTTTGCTTGTGTATTTTTTTCTTTTTTAATAATACAGCGTTCATTAGGTTTTTTTTTTAAAATAAGGCGTTGGGAAGTCAACTGGTAAAAACTGCCTGAGGATATCGTAATCTTTAAACCAAGGTAGCGGAATCAACTAGTCTCCTAAATTCCCAAGTATATGTATATACATATTATAAATTAATTGATTTAAAATATGTTTTTTTTCGCTACACAGTTCTAACCATGTTTCAAAAATGGAAGCCTCGAATTTAATTTTGTAATGAAATTAAAGACATTAGTTCCATTTCATCCTCAAGCGAATTTTGGAGTAACTTTTAAAATTACTGGGTTTTAAAGACACAGCTAAAATCATAATTCACGTTTCCAAGGTTACAGAGAAATCCACTTTACTAGACAAGGGGTGTCTGGGTGTTCAATATGTCCATATTTAAATGTATCCGTTATTGCTCCGTTTTGGTGGTGGGTAGGGGTGTATTTTTCAATGAAATCTAACATCCGTTAAAAGCGTGTCGTCTGGATTTTTTTTTATACTTTTATTGTTAACGGCAAAATTCTTACAGCATTTTTTCCCTCATTCGTATATTTAAAGATTTTTGAGGGGTGTTTAGGTTAGAATATTTTTTATTTAACTACGATTTGAAATATTTTTACTTTTAATTTTTAATTTTTAATATACTATATTTCTTTTAAGAACAATTAAATGTAATTAGAATCCCTTACAGCATGTAGAATTATTATCACATCATGTATAAGTATGTAAATTATTAGGTTACAAATTTTTTTTTATATTTAAATATTATTTAAGTAATATTTATGACAATGACGGCAAAATTAGCTACTTAATTTCACTGATTTAGTAAACTTTTATTTTATATATATATATATATATATATATATATATATATATATATATATATATATATATATATATTATAATATTTTTTTTAAAAATATGATTCCTTCGCTACATAAGAGTTCTCATGTTTCAAAAACGAGAGCCGAAACCATCAATATTATTATTAAAATTAATTTGAATCAAGGTGTTGGGTCCCGTTTCACCCTTAAGCGAAAATTTAGGAATAAGCTATCTTGTGGTTTGCACGTGTTTATAAGTATGGTCCATTGCAACATTAATTACTAAAAGTTATGCCAAAGTAGTCTACTTTGGCATAACCTTTCCGAAGGTGACGAATCTGTAGATAAGAATTAACTCTCTGACCACCTAACCAAGATGGCCGCCATTTCCATAGTAATTAATGTTGCAATGGACCATATTTATAAACAATAATAATTATATTGATGGTTTCGGCTCTCGTTTTTGAAACATGAGAACTCTTATGTAGCGAAGGAATTATATTTTTTTTAAATATTATAATAAAGCTCTATTTATGTATGGGGCACTCTCTTCTTAAAAATAAAAGCAAAAATACTAAGGAACTTAGGTATTATTTACCTGACGTGTTCCTTCCTATTTTTCTGCATACTTGCATCCCCCATATATATATATATATATATATATATATATATATATATATATATATATATATAATAAAAATTAACTGATTTAAAAATATGGTTTCATCGCTACACAGGAATTACCATGTTTCAAAAGCAGAAACTAAAAACTTCAAATTCAAATATATAATTAAATCAAAAGCATTAGTTCTGTTTCATCTTCAAGCGAATTTTGGAATAAATTATTTTGAAATTTAATGAGTTTTAATAGTATATGCATTCATAATTTTTGTTTCCAAGGATACAGAGAAATCCAATCTATTTATGTTCTGTAAGTTTACATTGAGCACTGTTTTGTAAAAATAAAACTATCAATAAGAACACCGGATTATATATCTTACCGTTCTTTCTTATTTTATTCTAATATATATATATATATATATATATATATATATATATATATATATATATATATATTATAGAAATGGACAAAGTCCGACAATTATTTTAAGACATTCTTATGTTTAACATTCTTTTTATAGATACAAATATTTAAATAAATGTTCTGTTTATAATAAACAGTATTAAACAACATTTACCGGCCTGAATGTCAAAATTTTGGACATATTCGTCCTTTTATTCTCGGAACAGGATTTATTTAAATATTTGTATCTATAAAAAGAACAAACATTGTCTTAAAATTACATACACACACACACACACACACACACACACACACACACACACACACACACACACACACACATATATATATATATATATATACATATATATATATGTATGTATTTTAAGACATTCTTATATGTATATATATATATATATATATATGAAGTAATATAGTTTTAAGGTGTGTTATATTTATGGGATAAAGTGCTCAATATATGAGATAGAACGTATGTAAATATAAAAGTGAACATTGAAGTCAACACTCAGAGGTGACAGGCTGTTTCATGCTTGACGCAATCGCCAGGCTGACTGATGATTGCGTCTAGCATGAAACAACCCTGTCGTTTTTGAGTTTTGACTTCAATATTCACTATATATATATATATATATATATATATATATATATATATATATATATAAAATTAATATTGAAGTCAACATATATATGTGTGTGTGTGTGTGTGTGTGTGTTTGAGTAGGTGCATTGTTTGTTAAAACGGAAATAGTTAATCAAAACTGTTTCTTTCATCGCTTTCTTTAATCAGCACCCAATTTAGAATTTCATTACTCATTTCGTCTTTTTTCCGTTAGCAACTCTCTTTCGGAAAATAATTATTATTTCTCATTACAAAAAATCGTTTTCATGGCCTTTCCTGTTGACATTTGAGCTTTGAATTACCCCCGTCGTGAAAAAAGCCAAGTGCAACCAATGCATTGTCTGTCTGATCTCCGTATCAGTGTAACGTAGTCATATTTCATCGACAGTTTTAAGTCCTTCCCTCAAAAGGATGATGAGATCGCTGGAAGAGTTGCAAAATCAAAGTTGAAAGTAATCACCACATACTACTTCTGATCGACATTCAAATATTTTAGGAATCACTTAGTTCTCGGTATCTGCATCTATGGATTATCAACTTAACTCAATCCCTGCATATATTTCATGTTACAGCATTTCTTCTGGGCGATTAGTTAAAATTAGATTCTGGATAAGGATCAACAATTTTCAGAATTTAAAGCCTTCCAAACCACGTTGCATCTTCGGTTTCAAGATTTCCAAACTGGATTTGATTTATTGGTTGATTTGTTTTGTTGTTTTTTTACGGGTTATCAACTTTTTTGTAATCTAGAATCTTTTTACGATTTTCCAGAAACTATATTACATATCTTTAAGTCTACCATTCGTCCATGCTTAGAATATTGCTGCCGCATATGGTTCAGTGTTCCTTCTATTTACTTTGAGCTCCTTGATAAAATCCAAAGAATCAGCAATATTAATGGTCTTGATCTGGCAGCTCGGCTTCAGTCACTTTCCCACCGGCACAAAGTTGCCTCTCTGTGTCTTTTCTATAAGTACCTTTTACGGTAATTGTTCACACGAACCCTTCGCAATGGTAACTAGACTTTTTGAATTTAAGCGCAGTACTAAACTAGCATCAAGATCTGATCAATTTAAAGTTGAGTTTGCTAAATGCAGCCGTTATAACCCAATGATATTCTCGTTTTTGTACGTAAAAAAGATGTAACCGTAGATTCTATATTAACAGTTTCGCACTTCTGGATTGTGGAACTCTCTTCCGGCTTCAATTTTTCCAACCAACTTTAATCTGCAAAAATTTAAATACAATATCAATTACTATCTACTGTCCTCCTGATTACTCTTTTATCTTCCCGCTCAAAACTGTTTCTTTCATCGCTTTCCCGCTCATTATTATCGTTTCCGTTCCTAATTCTTCCACACCCTGTAATGTCTTGTGTCTTATGGTTTTACTGCCTTGCATAGAGCGATACCGATTTAAAAAATGAGGGTAAGGATATTTTGGAAATAATAATGATTTACTGATAAAAATCTAACTAATTAACACTTAGCTTGGGGGGGGAGACGAGATGCAATTTTCCAAAGGTCTTTTTTTTTCTTTTTTGTGAGTAATTGAATGCAACGTACCTGACAGAAATTGAAACTCAGCTCTTCGATTTCCAATTCCGAGTCTTTATCCATTACACCCCCACTCCACCCCGCAGATCCAAGTTTACAGCACCTGGTATTTCAAAGCGAACAGCCATTTAGATACTGGCCAGGCTCGCCGTTGCTTAACTTCGGTGATTGTACGAGCACCGGTATTTTGACGTGATATGACCGTAAGATTACCAAGCTGGAAGTTGTCTTACCAATTTTTTACGTTAGTGGTTCTCAAATGATGCTCCTGGGCGCACTGCAAGATGTCTAGGTGCACCCTGGAATTCCAGAGAAATATGTGTCCAGATATAAGAAATAAATATATTTATTTTATTATATTGCAGCACCCCTCTCGTTCATATGAAAATTAGGCTTTTCTGCTCTCACCACAATTGCAAAAAAAAGAGGAACTCTTCAATGTATTGAGGTGGAAATGAGAGTTTGCCTATCAAATATACACCCAAACATTGAAGAAATTGCTAAGACTCATCAGGCTCATGTTTCTCATAAACACACGAATTAATAAACTTAAGGTGTTTCATTTTATATATATATTTTTATTGCATTATTTCTTTTCTGCAATATTTGACTTCATTATAACATATTTTTCCGAAATTTGTATATAGTGCCCCCATAATTAATGGTAAGATTTTAAGTGCGCCCTGACTTTCAAACGTTTAAGAAACACTGCTTTACAGTCCTTTAGAGTCGAATATAACGGACACTTTTAACCTGTTTACATAAAACATTCATTGATTTCTTAAAGATATTTTTTCATATGAACACGAATTTTATGTCGACCTGGATTTCATCAATTGAAAATTCCACACTTACCGTTGACATGTTGTTTACCTGACATGAAACAGCTTTCAAAATAGCAGTATTCCCTTCCAATTTGTTTATTGGCAATATAAAAAGCACTCTTTAGTTACAGATATAAAATTAAGGCTCATATTTTGAAAATGGGTCGAGTGGAATCTTTTCAGAATACGTGTGTAATTTTAAAACTTTTCAGTCATTAAACTGTTTATTTCTGATTCTGCTACGAATCAAAATTATTGTTCTGCTTTGATGACGTTTAGACACGATGAGATTGTTTCCAGAGATTGTTTTGTATGCAACTTCACCAATCCTGCATCACAGGCGTTAAATGTCTTGTCGTTTCCTCATCATTTGCCAATTAATTATTTTCCTACTCTTTTTTTCTTTCAGTCCACACTTTAGTTGATTTCACCACATACACAGATTCTCGCCCACGGTTTTTGGCGTTCGTCATTATATCTACCAACATTTATAGACAGCATTCTTCCTGTAATCATCCGTTTTGTCTTGCTATCTTTTCTTGATTCACTTAGTCTTACCAATACTTATAGCCAAAAACTTTATTTACATCTGTCTAGATTTCTGAGATGAACTGTTGTAACTAAGGTGAGATACGTCCCCAAGGGTACATGGCCCAGTAGATAAAAACGTTTGTTGAAGTAATCCAGTGATTTGACCCAAAGATTTGTGGGTTCAATACTCAGCAGAGGTGAAGAAAAACTTGTTGAGTTACTAAATGGAAATAACTGAAACTAAGATATTCAGAAAATGCATGGCGCGTGGAGCTACAGCAATCTCCCCCATTGAACTAAATAAAGAGTTTGGTTCGAAATTCCAACATATATTACCTGAGTAAGGCCGAAGCGTACAATTACCGAAACGTCGTGAATATAAGAATAAAGATGAGGATAAGAGTCCAAATAATGTATATAGTGTAAATAGTCTTTATCTACATTTAGCTACCAAGCAAGGCGATAATGTCACTAAGAAGCAACGGAGAAAGTCTTTAGTGAGGAGAAAAGACAATAAAAGAACAGGAAAGGCAGAAACTGACGATTGGCGTTGCATTTAAATTTTTAAAGATTGTGAGCGATAGGGAAACAAGAAACCGGAAATAATTCTACTGGCGATAATTGCAAGAAAAGGAACTATTAGAATAGAACTTACGGTTGTATCTAGTTATTTCAACAATAAAACGATGAGACCTAACTGCCAATCTAGTAGTACGCTTAATTTAAGCGTACTACTAGAATGCAGTCGAATCACCAAGGAGGAAAGTTCCTCAGAACAATTGCTATGAAAATATTTATAGAAAAGACAAAGTTGGTATGAAAGCAACTGAAATTGAGATGCCAGGTCAGGGTTGATTCCATTACAGACATTTCTGAATTTAGTCAAGAATCTTGGGATATATAGTAAGAGAACCAGAAGAAATATGATAGCAATATTCAATGCATGGAAGAATTCCAAATTTATAAATGTGCAAGATGGATTTCGACGTGACAAATTGTCTAAACACGACACAGTGAATCAAGTTTCCTGGCAGCAGATCTAGCAATTAATTCAATATAATTATTCCACTTCTTGTCAATGGCAAACTTGAGCCCAAGAAATCTCAAAGAGTTACTTGCCTGGAGGCTAACACCAGTTCATAGATTAAGATTTTTTTTTTCTTTTAATAGCTTTTCATTTCATGTTTTTGTTGATGTTTTGATTTGTTAGCAATTTGCGGAGAAAGTTATTTGTGATTCTGTAGTACCAAAAGCTTTGAAGAAGTATGGTCCTCGTCATGACCCACAGGCTTCCCTCTCTCGATACAGCGAGTGCTTCACATTGTGAGAAGAACAAACATATTACAATTTCCATAAATTAGCTTCTGAAGTCATAAACGACCTTCAGTCTTCTGTTAACTGGGGCAAAGAATGGCTTGTTACTTTTAACACCTCCAAAACGAAACTGCTCTCCATTAATCATTTGAAAGACTCCTTTATACCTTCCATCAGCATGGCTGATACTAACCTTCAGGAGAGTGGCTCGTTATGATTTCTCTGGTTAAAATTTCCGGCTGATATATGGCGGAAGGACTACATTGAATCCATTGCTAGGTCAGATGTTAAGAAAATTCGTGCACTGTATCGATCTAGACAATTTTTCTCTCCAGAATCCACCTTACATATCTATAAATCTACCATTCGTCCATGCTTAAAATATTGCTGCTATATATGAGCCGGTGGCTATCTACCTTCAGTTCCTTGATAAGACAATTTCTCACACATTTATAGGTCTACCCTTTGACCATCGATTGAATATTGCCGTCACACCCGGTCTGATGCCTCTGCTATTTATTTAGAGATTCTTGATAAAATCAAAGAAGAATCAGCAATATTATTGGTCCTGATCTTGCTGTTCGCCTTCAATCACTTTCCCACCGTCGTATGGTTGCTTCTCTGTGCCTTTTCTATAAATACTTCTATGGCAACTATTTAGATAAGCCCTTCGCTATGGTACTATGGACTTTATGAATTTAAGCGCGGTACTAGACTAGTAACGACTTCTCGTTAATTTAGAGCTAAGTCGGTTAGATGTAACCGTAAGTTCTATGCTAAGAGTTTCTTATCTCGCACTCCTCGTTTGAGGAACTCCCTTCCGGCTCCATGCTTTCCAGCCAACTTTAATCTGTAAAAAAATTAAATACAATGTCAATCGCTATCCTGATTATTCTTTTATCTTCCCGCTCAAAACTGTTTCTTTCGTCGCTTTTCCGCTCATTATTAATGTCTCTGTTCCTAATTCTTTCACACCCTGTAACAACTTGTGTCTTAGTGGCTTTACTACCTTAAATACCGATTAAAAAATGAGTGTAAGGATATTTTGGAAATAATATATTATAATAATAATAATGATTTACTGATACAAATCTAACTAATTAACCCTTAGCTTGGGGGAGACGAGATGCACTTTTCCAAAGGTTTATTTTATTTTATTTTTTTTATTGCGAGTAATTGAATATAACGCACCCGACTGAAATTGGAACTTAGCTTTCTGATTTCCAATTCCGAACCTTTATCCATTGCACCACCCGCACATCCAAGCTTCTGGCACCTGGTATTCCAAAGCGAATACCCATTTACATACTGGTTAGACTCAACGTTCCTTTCATCGCTCTCCCGCTCATTAATAATGTCTCTGTTCCTAATTCTTCGACACCCTGTAACAACTTGTGTCGTAGTGACTTTACTACCTTTCATGGGGTGACACGGATTATAAAAAAAAAAAAAAAACATATATAGGAGAACAAAAATGATAATGGCGTATCTGTAGGAAGTTTGTGCAATTGTGATCTTGCATCTGGAGTGAATGAAGATAATGTTGCAAATGAATATGAATAAAGATGCTCATCATTATACTGACTCGGAAATTGTGCAGAGGCTTATAAGTCCGGGGAAGGAGAAAGTAATGATGAAAAAGGAGGAGCGATGTATCAGAAATGGCTGAAATATATTAGACAACTGAGCTCGCAAATTGTTTTAAGCTCTTCCTAATGAACTGCTTCCATCATCATTATAATCATCATAACCCTCATCGTCACCAACAACACCAACACCATCATCATCATAAACACCACAATCATCATCATAACAACACCACCACCATCGCTATCACAAGCACCATAATCAGTATCACCAACACCACCATCATCATTATGATCTTCTCTATCTCCATCGTAAACACCACCATATCATCAAGAGCATCCTCCTATCATAAACACCACTACTATTATTATCATCATCATCACCAATACCACTATCATCATTATCCTCATCACAACTCCTCTATCATCATAATCATCATCATAAACCCCACCACCATCATCATCATCGGATCCTGCACCATCATCATCATCATAATCATCATAAACAGCATCATCATCATTATCACCAACACTATCATAAATACCATTATTGTCATCATCATCAACAACACTACCATCATCATCATCATAAACAATACTATCATCATCATCATCATCCTCATTGGTTCCAGATATTTCAGTTGACAAGTTGGGAATACCAGATAATGGTGCGGAATTGGAGCTCGGTCTCCGACTTCCAATTCCATTTGGTTTCGTTATATTACACGCATAATTCCCTTGAGAATGCAACTCTTCTCCCCCCTAACTATGGGTTAATTAGTAAGATTTGTATCTCTAAAATCGTTATTATGGATATAACGAACGCAACAGGAATTGGTGCTCGGTTCTCCAATTAACATTTCTGAGCCATTTTCCATTACACCGCCCGCACACCTAAGCTTACAGCACCTGATATTTCAAGCGGTCACCCATCTACGTACTGTCCAGTCTCGACGTTGCTTAACTTCAGGGATCATACGGGAACCGGGGTTTCAACGTGATATGGCCGTAAGTCGAGAAAAAGAAAGAAAGAAAGAAAGAAAGAAAGAAATTTATTCATCGCACCCTGTATATCTGTCGAAATGAGATGTCAGTGTTTTTTTCATTTTTGGCGTCATTTAGACAACAATTTATCCATTGCACCCTGTATATCTGTCAAAATGAGATGTCAGTGTTATTTTTAATTTTTGGCGTTTAGACGACAATTTATCCATCGCACACTGTATATTTATAGAGAGTCATTTCGTGAAAGATCAATTGATATGTATGAACTGTGATCAATACAACAGTTTCAATAGATTTTTACTTATTCAATCAAACCTTTGATAAATTACGATTCGTCGAACTTCAAAAGAAAATGCTATAATCTTGTAAGAAACTTCTTTTAAATGACCATTTCGAAATCTGTAAAAAGAGTGGGTGAGAGGATATTATCAGGGAGTGCAGCATACACCTTGCATATTGTACAAAGTACAATTGTCGTAGAAATAAGCACAATCACGTAGACGCATACATTTAAGAGATTTAATTTTATTTTTATCCCTTATCAAAATGGTTATTCTTTATCGAAACAGAAATTGACATGTTGGTATTAAAATCATGAAAATGTCAACTTTCTAAGTTTTCCTTCTCTTGTTTCCTGCAAAGATTTACGAGTTTGTCAGTAATGGAAAAGGTTATCTTTTGTGCAGTTAGATTCCTAACATGTGTATCTCTGTCGAGTCGTGGGTGTTGCTCAAGAGGAAAACTTGGTTGCATGCTTTTGTTATGTACGTTGGCCGTTAATGATTAAGTATAACTCAAGACGTCAATGTTAAGATAAAACAGTATTTAATTACAACCGCAAATAAATACTTAACAAGAACAAAGAAGTAAAAATTCAAGCAAAGATAATTAAGCATTTCAGTGAATACCTTGTTAGTAGCGCCGCTCGGCATAACGCCCGGTTAATACTAAATCAAAACTCAAATCATCGACGCACAATAATTCACACTAATTCGACTGGATAGTTCCACTCAATAGTCACTGCAGTCAGTAGCCTGACACCGCTATTTATATACCTGGCGGATATATATATATATATAATTAGAAGAAAAGGTCCACGTGTGCTTCATATAATATGTAAAATAGATAAGCTTAGTTAACAAAACAAGGACATACGAAAGGGTACCAATATAATCAGTACACTAAACATTTATTAATTATTAACCATATGACAGAAAAGAAGCACGGAAAGAAAGCTTTTACGTTTGGAATGTTCGGACACACCTGTGTCCTTCATCAACGAACCGAGAACTAAACAGAGAAACGGGAGTTACTCACCGACAAATATTTTTGTGGACGGTTTATTTTCTGGTGGAAATCATATTATTAGCCGATCTCTGTCTGATTCCTCGCTGTAGGTTTTTTAAAAGGTATTCATTGTGCTCCCAATATATATTTTAACACTCTTAGGATTTTCAATTGATGAAATAGAGCACATATACTCAAGGCGTTTCGTTAATCACTTGTTAGATAAAGGACATTGGTCATAATTTCTGCAATTACATAGGTTAGTTATACGAGACAAATTAGAATCAGTACTAACATTACAGTTATTATTGTTATATGATTTCAGTGTGCAATTGTTATGCGATTTAATTATGTTCTTTAGATTATTAGTACAACTATAGCTAAGTTTTAGAGTAATCCGATTGAAAATCTTACTTACTTTTATATGTTTATCAATTGAATTAAGAAACTTATGTACCAAATTAGTACGACCTAATTGATTTAATGGAGGTGGATACTAATTGATTTAGTGGTTTGTATATGGTTTTTCTTCTTAAAGTGTATTTTATGTACGTACTATATTTAATTTGTTTGAATATGTGATTTCATTCAAAATGACATAACGTTTGAATTACTCTATTGTATCTGTAATATGTTTCAAATCTTGTGTTATATTTCCGTTCAATTTTAAATTTTCCATCTTAACGTGTCTTCATTGGCTAAAACTTGTATCAACAACTTCTCATATCTTATTTTCATTTCTTTCCTTTTCATTTGTATCTACAAAATTAAGATAAACGCCTCTCCTTCTTTTTCCTTTCTTTTCTTTCTCTTCTCTTTGTAGTAGAATTGATTTCTTATGCCTTTCCTTTTTTTTCTCCTTTTTCTTTCTATTGATTTCATATTTTCTTTCCTTTTTTACTTTAATTTGCTTTTTTTTCTCTTTTCCTTTTATGGAATGAATAAATTTATATATATATATATATATATATATATATATATATATATTTGTTTCTTTGCCTTCCATGAAAGATTTTCAGAAAAGCAAAAAGAAGTGATGTTTCATAAATTGTATTTTTAAATAAAATCGTTTATTACCAACAGTGTTAGCCGCCTGACAAGATGTCTTTGAACGTCAAAACAAATACGCATTTTTGTCGCTGTAACTTGCATGTTCTAATGTAACAGTTTATAATATATATATATATATATATATATATATATATATATATATATATATATATATACCATTAAAAATCGATAAGTATGAGCAGTCTATAGCTGATGACCCATGACGAGTAGATCAATCACCTCACTGACAAACATTTTACCTATATATATATATATATATATATATATATGAAAAAAATATACGGAAAAAACAAACAAAAATCCTTATATATTTTTTTCCGTATATATTTTCTTCATACTGTCGGATTTATATCCATATATTTGTTATATATATATATATATATATATATATATATATATATATTTCGGTTGAGCTCTCTGAGGAGCAAGTGCGGGTTCGTGAACAATGACTATTACGGCTAATAATGCATGAACCTTCGGTAAATCAAATCGAGTTCTCTCAGTCACTGTGTGTTTATCTAAAAATTAAATTCAACTTCACCCCTGCCGTGGGCCAACGGCTTAGTGGTAAAATCCCCCGAATGATATATATATATATATATATATGGGAGGTATATATATGTAAAATAGGCCGATTGTTTAGAACGTTCGCTTTCTGACCATGAGACCGTTGGGTTCAAATGACATGACTTCCTGATTTTATGGTGCTGTGCCAAGTGCCTGAAAACCATACCAACCCAAGCCTTGTAAGTGAAATGGGGTAGACGGTACCCTTGGGGGCTAGCACGAAGTCACAAATCATCGTGACGAGGGTTTGAGCGTTCTGGTCTTGATCAGATTGTTGATCACGGTAGATAACACGCTCTTTCACAGAAACTTGCCTGAGCAAGCATTTGCAATGGGGATTGGCTAGCCGCCCTAATATCCTTGAATACGAGTGGCCAGCTATATATATATATATATATATATATATATATATATATATATATATATATATATATATGCAGGTTTGTGTGAACAGATTTTCTTATCTCAATTTCCAGATCAAATTCTCTCCGCTGTTAAAGTGGAATAAATATGGAGTTTTCGATTAAATATTTACTCATATTGCATATGCTTCTTTCGGACACGCCATAACCATTTCAGCCAGGCAAGTCTAACATGAGACAAGGTCTACGGTCTATAAAAGGTGAACTGCTGTATTAAGAAATGCTTGTTTATCCTATCTTCATTCTAGTTATTTTCAAGGCCGGAGATTATTCGACCCAGAAATTTATGATGAAACGCAGAAATTAGTTGAAGAAAATGCTAGCCAAACATTAATAAAGTTCGTTCGTTTTTCTCATTTTTAGGATAGATAATTAGCGCATTATATGAAAACAGGCGGTGAATTGGCAGCCATTATGACCGAACGACTAACAGCGATGATTTCCTTTTTACTACACCAGTTTGTAGCCAATCAAATTGTAGCTCTACTCAAAATGAATGCACTGATTTTTGGCTTTTCATTTTTTTTTTTTTTTTATATTGTGCAATGTTGGAATGTATAAAATGAAATCCTGACTCCACCCGATATATTTTGTAAGGAGAAAGATTTTATTTCATTTTCTTGGTGTGTTTATACAAAAGAGCAGAATTGTGGACTATGCAACTAGTGCCATTGTGGTGAGAAATGCTGATGGTTAACAATACAGAAAAGTCAATGAACCGAATTCGAATCAAAGCTACGAAACTTTTTTCTAACAATAATGTTCACAATGTACAAAGCCCAAGAGCCACTCGAGGTAGAGAGTTACTAAGTAAGAGGCAAAGTTTGTGGGGATACGTGGAGAAGATAACGGTTAACCCTAAACTTGAACCGGTTAAGATTGTAGTGATCAGAGAAGGACCTTCTTGGGAGTCGGTTATGAATAGATGCTGCTCAAGTGGAACTTACATCTCACTAATATCTTGGAATAACTACCATGGAAACTATCCTCTGAGCAGCCGTATAATATCGGGACTACAGTATTGCCATTTTGTGAATGGGATCTGAACGGTGTAGTGGTTTTTGGTTGGTTCTCTAAATGCCATTATGAAGTCAGTCAGTTACGTAACTGACTGACTTCATAATGGCATGATATACACTTAGGCATAACATGTATCATAACAGACTTCATAATGGCATGATATATGCATGATATACACTTAGGCGAACATGTATCTTTTGATACATGACTGACGAGGCAGATTTTTTTTCCCGCAGTAGGTTGTCATTTCTTCCTGCGGTAGACCAGTTGCTATCCAAGACTACAGAACCCGGTCTGTTCTGTTATTTACCCATAGATGGGTGGAGAAAAATAGGATTCATACCTTTCCCAAGCACGTAAGTGAATATAATGATTCTACTGGAATTCGAACTCGGCTCTCCGAATCCTCAAACTGTTACTCCAACGTCTGTACCTTCTGAGTCGCGTTCTTATATATAGCGCTTATGGATGTTGCTATTTGACTACATCGGTTCCTCGCCTTCCCATGCCAAAATATGTTCATAGCGGAAGCAGAGAGAGAGTCAACCCCAGA
Organism: Acanthosepion pharaonis; assembly: GCA_903632075.3. Classification (NCBI taxonomy): domain Eukaryota; kingdom Metazoa; phylum Mollusca; class Cephalopoda; order Sepiida; family Sepiidae; genus Acanthosepion; species Acanthosepion pharaonis. The sequence continues at coordinate 1,447,083 of CAHIKZ030002479.1, read as the reverse complement.
TGTTCCTAGTCAAAAATATTTGGGATCTAAGTTCACCTCTTAACTAGAACCGTTATCCTATGAGAAGATCTTTGTCTGATAATGTTATGGTCCGGTTTCTTGTACCACGGTGATAGTCCAAGGTAGAACCAATAAAGAAGAACTCGAACACAGGTATGGAATAACACAGATATATTACAAACAGGAATATATACAGAGAAGTAGAAAGTGTTAGTACGAACAATCAGGTTTAGTAGAGAGAACAATGTAGTCTCGACCAGTATCACTATTCCAATGTCTTGCAGTAATTGTCTGAACGCGACTCTGTTTCGGACTGCCTCTGACTCGACTCTTGACTCCACTTGAACTACTGACGATATTCAGTCATCCCCCCACGAGGACGTCATGTGGCACAAGGCCTTTTTAACGGGGGATCTCCGAGCCCGTGGGCTCGGCCAAAAATATGCCCATTGAACCAGTATAAACGGGTTCAGGGTCGGTTTACCTCCCCGAAAGAGAATCCGCCCTTCGGCGTAGCCTCTTTCGGGTTCCTCTCCGCTCGAAGGCAGAGAGTTCAAACGAACAGCCGGTCAAAACTTGAGCGACTGACGGTATTCAGTCACCCCCCCACCCACGAGGGCGTCATGTGGCACAAGGCCTTTTTAACGTGGGCTCTCCAAAAATATGCCCATTGAAACGGGTTCAGGGTCGGTTTACTTCCCCGAAAGAGAATCCGCCCTTCGGCGTAGCCTCTTTCGAGTTCCTCCCCGCCCGAAGGCAGAGAGTTCAACCGATCTGTCCTTCAAGACTTGAACGACGGACTGCTGCCTACTCCTGTGGCGCAGTATTTATTGAGTATGGAATAGTCCATTATTATTATTATGGGTAAGATCCCATAACAGATAACTACTACGTTAATCTTATTAACTACTAGCAGTATAGCCCAGCGTTGCCCGGGGATGTAACAGTAAGAGATAGATCAAGTATCGACCATCATAAAGACTGAAAAATAAATTGACAAAGATTATTGTTTAAGGTTGACGAACACGCATGTCTTAATTAGTTTTTTTTTTTTTGTTGTTATGTTTTTTTTTGTTTTTTTTACGAATTGGTCAAACCCAAACTCAAACAAAAACATTGTTTTCAATCGTTATGAGTCTACCGATTGAATAGAATTTTATTATAAACAATTGTCTTGTAAATGGAATTTTTAAAGCATTCTGAATGTAAAAATAAAGAAAAAAGTGTGCAAGACAATAAGAAACACTACCTGCCAAAAAAAGTGAAGTTTTGTTGAAATCGGTTGAAAAATGTCCGAAATCCGATCCCATATATAAACGAAAACACACACACACACACACACACACACACACACACACACACACACACACACACACACACACAAACAACCTCAGTTTTTTGTAATAAGTATAACGATATGAGTTGTCCTCCTTTCATTCTCGCGACAGCGATGTCTCTTAATCGTGTTTTCAAATTGATTTCGTGCAAAAACAATTGTGTTTTTCCAATTTTTGACGCTGTTAGAACCACCACAAGGTAATTTTACGCAGTCCTGTGAAGTTTAGTTGAAATCGGTTGAAAAATGTAGGAAATCCGATCCAATGTATAAACGAACAGACACACACACAACCTGGTTTTTTTAATTAGTAAGATTACCTCGCCTATATATCCTCATTAGCTTCACTCTATACTTCCTGGTTGAACATTTATTTTAAAATGACTATAAGGAAAATCATAAGTCCATTTCTTTTCTCGACAAACCAGGCTGTCTAGTCTTGATAAAGCAACCAGGCTTGGAGTCGTGGAGAAAGCAATGAAAAACCATTACATTTCTCCCAAAAGCAGACATGACCATGTATCGATTACAGATATTAAAAACTGGAAACGGTGGAGAGTCATGATTGTCGACTTCTTGAAAGAAGAGAGCACTTAAGGACGAGGAGGACCCCTATCATTTCTATTTCAAAATTTTACTCACATCTGTAAGATGAGATTTTATTTTAATTATTTAAAATCCTTTTTGTCATTTTCAGTCAGTCATCAACCGGAAGATGGCGCATGGTTCCTTTTCTTTTCAACCCTGATCAGTCGACTGGACAAATGTCCAGTTTTCATTCCCATGAGTGCTTATCGATTTGGTATATTACAATGTTTCCTGACAAAGGATCTCCTTCTCCATCGCCCTTGATTTCCGGTTGTAAAAGAAAGCACGATATCTTCACTTCCGGTGCATGCTCCAACAAGCGTTGAAATATTCATCATCAATGACAGTTACATTCACACCTGAGATGTCTGAGATCAACCACCTTAGTTTATAGTCAGCTTACGATGAGAAAATGATGGATCATTATTTTGAACATGACACTGAACAGTGATGAAAAATTTCTTAACTAAAATTTATACAGAAACAAATAACACCCGTGTTCTCTCTCTCTCTCTCTCTCTCTCGTGCACACACACACACACACACACACACACACACACACACACACACACACACACACACACCCACACACACACACCCCACACACACACACAGGTGACTGCGCACGCATATATATATTTATATATTGGGTTGGTGCATAATTATCAGGCGTTTTTTAAACATTATTTATTATGGAAAAAGAAACATAACAATTCCACAATAACATTTTAAAATGATTATTCCGGAGCCTATGATTATCGACATGCATTTTTATAACCTGGAAATAAAATAATATAATAAGTAAACAAAACAGTCATTTGTATAAACAAATAACGGCTACAAAAACGCCTGATAATTATGCACCAACCAGTATGCATGTATGTATGCATGATGAAAATATAGTTTTAAGTTATGCTATATTTAGGGCTAAAAGTATTGAAGATCAAGAATAGAGCATATGTAAATATAAACGTGAACTCTGAGGTCAAAGACGAGTGGCAACAGTCTGTTCATACATGAATATTATATTTATTTTTTTTGTAATTTAACAACGATTATGAATATTTATCGCGCTAACTGAAAAGTCTAGGTAAATTATGGAGGATGCTAAGTGATATAATTTAATGTCTAATTATGGCACCATGACTGGTGTCAAAGGTTGACTGGCGATCTAATTTTTATTTCAAGAGAAAGAAAAATATTTTTCATGTTAAAACAATGTTAAACCATGAATTTTCTGGTTTGTGTCACTTATTGTGTATTAGTGTGAAAAGTGAAAGTATAAGCTTGGGTGGGATTGGCTGTTAAGTACAGTCTAAGTTCAGTTTAACTTAAGCGTTGTTTTCATTTGATAATGGAATTACTCGTTGAAATGAGTGACACAAAACAATTTTTTACAGGTCAGGTTTGTTTTGACACTTTCAGATAGAGTTAACAATTGATACCCGTGATAATCAGGTCAAATGAGGGTGAGATTCCGACACATGGAAAATGTTCCACAACGGTAATGGATAGCGGCTCGGATTGAGGAATCCATTACATTCACTTACGTATGAATCCTCTTCTTCTCCAGCTATGGGTAAATAGCAGGACAGACTGGGTTCTATAGCCTTGGATGGAGACTGGTCTATCAGAAAGAAATGCGGGAAAAATCTGCCTGGTCAGTCATGTATCGAAAGATACATGATCGCCTAAGCGTGTATCACGCATGACGTAACTGACTCCAGTCGAATCCATTACATTCACTTACATGCTAATACCTTTCTATCGGTAAATAGCCGGACAGACCAGGCTCTATAGCCTTGGATGGCAACTGGTCTACTGCAGGCGTGTATCACGCATGGCATATAAATGACTGACTGAAGATGTATATGAGCGATACTAGGCCACAATTTTAATTAGCCCGCCAATGAGAAAATGGCTGAGATGGAACTTCTCGTCCCCCTTTCTGGTACTTATGATACAGGGCTATTATTTTGATTGGACCACCAATCATACTGAGTTCTTGGGGTTGGGGGGGGGCTTTCCTTCTTACCCTTCGAGGCGTATGGCATAAGACCATTGGTCAAGCATTATTATTTGCTGGCCAAGCAGAACAGTGAAATAGGGGGTTGCACCCCCATAAAAAGCAGTTGCCGAAAGAGCAGAAAAAAAAAAGATCGAACTGGTTTCACTGCTTAGCAGACCAACACTCTCCATGATGCCTCAATCTATGCCGTGTTTTTAACCTCACTAGATCAGCTACTTTCATTTAAATAGATGAGCGACTTTGGGCAGATTAGTCATAAACACGAGTCAACCTCTTCCTCACAGCTTAAGAATTCCTTATACGAGGAAACGTTTTCAAATCTCTTTTGTTTGTGTATCCATGATGTTATTCAATTATAAAACCATAAATAAAAGTTATTTTGACATTTGTTAATGAGTGTTGTTGACGTTAATTAAGTTTATCGGCGACATCAGTGACTTTAGTCTTTCACAAGCATAGCCATGACTGAAAGGATTCAAGCCTGATCTTCGATAGTTCTTCATCAATATTCCTGAGGATACGGTAAAACAACGTGGGGGCGCAGAATTGGGGTGAATCGGGTTCACCGGGGACGGATCAAGGTACACGGACTAAAGTGAGAGTGACATTCAGCGAAGCACGTAGCAACATAATAAACAAGCGTAAGTAAATGATCTTCTTGTTAAATTGCATTTATATAATGTAATTAATATGTATGTTATTTTAGTTTGAGGTTAATTTATGTTCTCATATAATTTAAATGATAGAACGTTATGAATTTAACAGTTTTTTTATTATTTTTTTAAACATTTTTATAGTATTACATGTGAGAGAGAAGAGTAATTCTTTCAGTAACGGAGATATTTGAAAACATCCGGGTCGCAGATTTATATTTTGATAATCAAAATAAAATTCTTGAGAGTGTCGCTATCGAATATTATCTGAAAGTACTTCACCGCCCCCTCCCAATATAATTTTCTCAATTTTTACCCACAACCTATATAATAATAAATCATATTTTTACAACCTATATAACAATATAATAATCATATTTTACAACCTATATATTATTATAATAATCAAAGCAAATTCAAATCCAGGGTCTGCTCACTCTTGGTTGACCATAGGGGTGTAGGCGTATTCACCACGCTTGGTCAACTGCGTATGGGTGAGACTATTTAACCCATACTTGGAGGGGATGGCCGTTGCCTGAGTTGTTCATCAACCCTTTAACCACTTTTGTATTTTGTGCTGCACTTGCCCTCCTCACCATACCAGAGGAGTTGGTTGAGTCGCTGACCACTCGACTTCTAGGATTTTGAATTCAGAGCTGCCTTCTCCTAGACCTGTTTCCATCCAGTTTGCCCTGCTGTTTACTCCATAGCTGGGGAGAGAAGAGATGGATTCATATCTTTCCCAAGGGAATTTTCACGTAAGCGAATGCAACAAAGTCGGCTCCTCAATCCATTTGTGCCTCCGTAGAATATGGATCTTCCCACCAACTTTGTCTTGCTGCACATAGCAATCTGACAAAATGGCAAAGTGCTATCATTGAATTCCTTCGCGTGAAAAAAAAAATTGCACCCCTTGAGGCTTGCTGAAATTTTACGGAGACCAAACATTGAATATGAGCAGAGTTAGGAGGCAGATAAAGCATTTCAAGAGTGATGAGAAGTCACGTTCCAGGCGGCCTTCACGAAATAAAGTGTCCCTTAAAAAATCACAGTTAATATATCTAATATAGTGTAAATATGGAATTTTGTAGCAGAAATATGTTCTCCATTGAATTGTGTTTTTGCTTTCACTGTTTTTGTTGTAGTTTCCGTGGAAATAAATAAGAGGTAATATCTTCAGATAGTCATGCAGAAGGGAGGATTAGTATCATTAAAGTTTCTCGCTGAAAAAATTAAATTTAGAAAATTATGGCATAACAACTAAAATTCAGCCATTCTTATACGACTTGTATGACACAATGGTTTCTCTAATTTTAACTGTGCCAAGTTTTATAACTGCGTAAGTAAAATCCAAAAAGTAAAACCGCCAAAGAGGACACTCTCTTTGCACAATTAGGTAGAAGGGAAGTGAAACAAATAAATTAATTAAATATTTCGGGGTCAATTTCCACTTGGTCGGAAGTTAGATAATTCCGTTTTTAGGTTTATATAAGCAGAGTTACAGAACTGTCAGGCTTAGTAGCCACACGTTGGCAGGTGACAGTCGGAGATGTGCTGTTCTATTAGTAACGATTGGATTCACTTTAGAAGGTCTATATTAATTTATTTTATTATTATGGAAATCACAAAAGCCAAAGAAGACTCTGAAGAACTGAGAAATAAAAAAAAATGTTGATTCTTATCAATTCGAAGAAAAACGATAAGAAATTTTACAGTCGGTATGATGCACGTCGTTCCAATGTTATGGTTCGTAAATAGAAAGTAATTTATACTTTCTCAACGCTTCCCACGTAATGAATATCCAGACAATTATGAAGAATGCTGGAACAGATGTACACGTCTCAACAATCTGTTGAACATTAAACCGACAAGGAATTCACGAATGAAAAAAAATAAATAAATAAAATGGAAAAAGGTTCGCTAAAACGGTTCAGTCGAATGATTACTTGTTAGATTTGGTATGGGTTATTTAATGTGGACAAAATTTTTTATTGCTGTTAATATTTTGTTTTGTTAAAAATCTGTTTCTGGTAATATTTTTCCTTCAAAATTGTATTGCTAGTAATATTTTTTTCTTCAAAAAAGTATTGCTGGTAATAGTTAACTATTTGCCCATAGATGGGACCCTAACAGGTGCTGCCACCCCGTGTCAGGATGGAACTTGGAACACCAGCAATTAAGAGGTGGTTCCACGCTCCTCAAAACCTCCTGATCAGAGGCCATACTCAGGATGCGGATATAATTTAACGTCATACCCAGGATGAGATTGCTTGGTAGAAAAAAGAAAAAAATGAATATATTTAAGCCAACTTTAGTGTTTTTTGTTTTTTTTGTTTTTTTTTTTTTTTGTTTTTTGTTTTTCTTAATGCAATGGAGATGGTTAAAAATTAACATTTCAGGTAAAATGGTGGGAATATCATTTTAGTGTAGTAGCTAAACCAACAGGATTAAGGAGAGAAGGCTTTGATTGAAATACATGTCAAAAGCGAAAAGAAAAGCTTCGATGGATGCGGGAAAGCGTTAGCATTAATCAGAACCAGGCAAATTTATTTAAGTCTTCAAGTTCCAGACTCCGGATTGTCCCACTAACAATAGACTCTAGATTGTCTCACAGGATAGGCCTAGTAAAATGTTGGTTTGTGTATTTGGTACATAGTAAATGTAAGTTCAGTTTCTTTATCGAGTAGTAAGGAAACAGGTTGTGCAGTAACCGATCAGTACTAAATAAGAACAAGATATCTTGAGATAATGAACAGCTGAACTACAAAAATCCACCTCCGTAGATGAAATAATTCAGTTTGAATTTCCCTGGTTATTCGGATCGATAAGCACCTGAAGAAAGCCGAACACGTTGTGATAACAGCAACAAAGATGGGAACAGTAGCCCATAATATAAATATAGGTTCATTTTTTTAAAGAAATCTTTTACCTTTAATTAAGCGATTCATCTTCCAATAAGACAAAGATCCGAAATATAAAACGGAAACTACCTCAAATGACTTAAGAACAATAGAATTTGCACTCACTTTCACACTAGATCATCATGAGAGTTTGGCGCTGGGCTGACCTGAGGTAAAATTCCGGCCTCTGGATGCAGTATCACGGAATATCAGAACTGATCACTGTTTTGCAAGCGTGAGAATGAGCTGCATGTCAGAGGTAGATATATAAGCATCCACACCCAGAGAGGAGATTCTCGAACATGGGAGACGAGAATGTAAGGTCAATGTTTCGGATGAGTTCCCACCATCTGGCCGACAGAAACTGACGAAGTATTGTAGTGAATAAAATGTAATTGTTCTGCATGTGCTGCCATTTAGTAACAGTACAACGATTTCATTACTCCTGACTTAGCGAACACATGTGGAATTAAAACTACTACTCATAAACAGAAACTAGCTCGTCCTAACGATTTGGAATTATTATGCATAGAAGAATGGTCGAAATCACCAGTCAAAAAATGCAGCAAATTTACAGATTGCTATCGATGAACAGGAACCGGTGCTGAAGTAGACTTGAGTCAATATTATTTGAGGGTTTTCAAAGGACATTATAAAAAGAAAATATTGATGCAAATTGATTAGAAAAAGGTTAACAGCATCTTTTCGCTTATCAACTTACGTATTACGTGCTATAAAAAGTAGACATTTTACAAACGTGCAGGACAAATGAACTGAAATATCACTAACCGTACCCATGGCTGATCTTCATCTTCAGGCGAGGCTGTGTAAAGGATGAATTTGAAACTATGGGCTCCTCCCGGAAAAGCAAACGATAGATTCGAACAAGCACTGTTCCTACTTATAAGAATTGAAAGAAGCGCTGAACGAAAAGCGCCCAGGATAAATTTAACATAGAAAATTATAATATATTCCACCAGGGTAATACAAGACCACATGTTCCTTTGGTGAGTCTTTTAATCATTTCACCCCGAGTAAGGCGATAATGCCACTAAGACGCAATGGCTTACTGAAAGTAAGAAAGAATGAGAAGAGTTTAGTGAGGAAAAAGGACAATAAAAGAATAGGTTTCAAGAAGATAGATGATGTCGATTGACGGTGCATTTAAATATTTGAGGACTGTTGGTGGTATGACATCAAGAAACCGGAAGAAAGTTCTACAAGAGAGAAGTGAGATGCAATTGGCTGTTTCAAGAGAAAAATTGGTTGTCAATCTAAGACTACTCTTGAATTTATGGAGCCGTGGTTAGCAAGGAGAAAAACTGGCATGATCATAATAGGGAAGCCACATCACAACTGAAAGAGGCCGAGATGTGAAGTCAGGACTGACAGCATTACAGACAGATTTTTGAATTTGGCAAGAATTTTGAGATATATAGCAGGATCCCCAAAGCAAATATAACTCCTTCATGGCAGCGGGAAAGAAGGTGAAGAGAGTTGCTCTTCCTATCAGTCACCCTGAGGGAACATAAAAATGGTTATCTATGATGATTAAAAATTTAGTTTGGTTTGGTTTGGTTTGTTTTACGGCATATCAGCCTCAAGTGGTTATTTAATACAGACAAAAAATATATATATCTTGTAATATCTTTTTTTTTACCAAAAAAAATGTATTGCTGGTAATATTTTTTTTCAAAAATGTATTGCTAGCAAAACCGTTTTTTTTTGTTTTTTTTCCAAAAATGTATGGCTAATAATATCTTCTTTTTTTTTTCTAGAAATGTATTGCTGGTATTATTTTTTTACAAAGTATTTCTGGTATTAAAACCTATTTTTACACTTTCGTAGTGTTTTGACCTCGGTTTAGGGGTTAACTATTTACCCATAGCTGGGACCCTAACAGGTGCTACCACCCCGGATCAGGATGAACCTAAGAGGTGTTTCCACATTACTCAAAACCTGCTGATCATTGGCTCTGCTGTTTATCGCCTTACTCAGGAGGCAGATATAGTTTTTCGGGATGATTAAAATATATCAGTTTTGTGTTGGAGGCGTTAAAACTCATTTCTTGTTCCAGAAATAATTGTAGGTCATTTTCGAGAGCAGCTGATTGGATGCCATTTTCCAGAGTAACGGTTTGGACTGATTGGAGGTCATTTTTCAGAGCAGCTGATTGCAGGTCATTTTTGAAACCAGCTTATTGGAGGTCATTTTCCGGAATATCTGATTGGAAGCCATTTTCTAGAACAGCTGATTGGTGGTCATTTGCGAAAGCAGATGATTCGAGGCCTTTTTTGAGAAAACCTGATTGGAGGCTATTTTCCAGAGCAGCTAATTGGAGGTAACTTTCGAGAGCAGATGCTTGGAGGTAATTTTTTGAGAGCAGCTGATTGGAGGCCATTATCTATAGCAGCTGATGAGGGGGGGGTCATTTTCGAGAGTTGCAAATTGTAGTTAATTTTCAAGAGCAGCTTCCAGTTCAACTTTGTCGAACCTATCAGACTTGCAATAAAAACAGGAGTAAATAGTTACATCATTAGCAGAAATACCAATTTAATAAATGACGATACAAAGAAGGCCCTTAATGAAGACAAGAAACAATGTAGGTCCCTAGAGGTAAACAGAAAATTAACTTTAACATTTTCGACGTACTTACAAAGCTTATATTCCCTGTGATCTACGTATATATACGTTCTATCGTGTACTACGATACTTACATTTGCTGCTGTTAACGTATGTATACGTTTTCAAAGCACAGTTTTTGTGTTATAACATAATTAATGTTTTATGCTATTTCGAAACCTGAATACACATGTAATGGTCAACAATATGGCCTTTTTGAAGATGTTATTATTTTGTGTATTGAGGGCGGTTTTGTTTAACTTTATTTTTTTCTGCATAGGCGGAGTCCAGAAGAACACGTCGTCAGCCTTTACATCTCCAACAAACAGACGAAATCTTTAAGCTATTTTTCCCTTAATCGGCCGACACAACGAGGCAACAATTCTACAACAATGTAGCAGTGTAAACGTTATTAATACATTTTTGGCAAACCTAATACAACCCACACACCTCGCCTGGCTTTACATAGTTTCAGATGTTTTTTCATTTCCCTTGGCGGACGTTATGGAACAATTACGAAAGTATTTTCATTGGAGAGGAAAGATCTGACATCATTAAGGAACAATTGTTACGAGGTGACAGTTTTAGGTTGACACCGTTGATGTCATCGTATGAATTCGTTTTTCAAGTGCGCGTCTGACGTAACTGTAGTGTAATTTAACATTCTCGCTCTCCTTTCAACAAGTGTACAACAAGTATATCTGTTACGCAAAACCTCTAAAGAGCTGCAGACATAAACACACGAATATGAAAAGTAGGAAGCAGACCTATATTTTGCTAAATACATACAACACAGGAGTGTGGTATCAATTCAGACTCGTAGATCGAAATCCGAGCGTATCCTTACGTTTTAAACAAATGTGCAGACGCCTTTGGGCATTTGTGACCATGACAAGCGCGCATGCGTCGGCAGAGTTTTGCTGGTTATGAACACTCTTTAAGCACTTATAAGAGCGCGTATGTGTACTTATGTAAATGCACAATAAACGCATGCGATTTTCAGTGAGATGCTCAGGGAAGTAGAGTTACGTCAATCTGTAAAACTTGGTATCAATACTCTGAGAGAAAACAAAAAGGAAATCATACAAAGTACAACTTTCCATAAGAAGCGATTTCATTGTTTGATGAAGCGGGCGCATCGGTGCCAAACGATGGGGAAAGAATGCTTCTGTGGATGCATTGTGACTGCGTATATAGCACAGTTAATTAAGGAGGGTTTTACTAAGCAGCGCACAATGCAAGAGAGTTGAAAAAGAAACGCTGGCAGAATTCCAAATAAAGATTTAAGAGAAGGATTCAAAATTATATCAACAGATTTGTTGAATGCGATATTTTAAGCCGGAACGGGGAAACGACAAGAAAAGAATCGAGAAGAGAATATCGAGAATTTTGGAAAGGCAGCAAAAAGATCTATCTATTTATTTCTCTCTCTCTCTCTCTCTCTCTCTATCTATATATATATATATATATATATATATATATATATATATATATATATATATATATATAGTTCGCTTCATATCTATATATCTCGTTCACTTCGCATCTATCTCGTTCTCTTCATATCTAACTCGACACTCTATCTATCTATCTATCTATCTATCTATCTATTTATCTATCTATCCATCTATCTATCTATCTATCTGTTTCGTTCTCTTCGTATCTATCTATCTATCTATCTATCTATCCGTTTCGTTCTCTTCGTATCTATCTATCTATCTATCTATCCGTTTCGTTCTCTTCATATCTATCTATCTATCTATCTATCTATCTATCTATCTATCTATCTATCTATCTATCTATCTATCCGCTTCGTTCTCTTCATATCTATCTATCTATCTATCTATCTATCTATCTATCTATCTATCTATCTATCCGTTTCTTTCTCTTCATATATATCTATCTATCCGTTTCGTTCTCTTCATATCTATCTATCTATCTCGTACTCTTCATATATCTATCTCTATATTGTTCCCTTTGTATCTATCTCTCTATCTCTCTATCTATCCGTTTCTTTCTCTTCATATCTATCTATCTGTTTCGTTCTCTTCATATCTATCTATCTATCTATCTATCTATCTATCTATCTATCTATCTGTTTCTTTCTCTTCATATCTATCTATCTATCTATCTATCTATCTATCTATCTATCTATCTATCTAACTGTTTCGTTCTCTTCATATCTATCTATCTATCTATCTGTTTCGTTCTCTTCATATCTATCTATCTATCTATCTATCTATCTATCTATCTATCTATCTATCTATCTATCTGTTTCGTTCTCTTCATATCTATCTATCTATCTATCTATCTGTTTCGTTCTCTTCATATCTATCTATCTATCTATCTGTTTCGTTCTCTTCATATCTATCTATCTATCTATCTATCTATCTATCTATCTATCTATCTATCTATCTATCCGTTTCTTTCTCTTCATATCTATCTATCTATCTATCTATCTGTTTCGTTCTCTTCATATCTATCTATCTATCTATCTATCTATCTATCTATCTATCTATCTATCCGTTTCTTTCTCTTCATATCTATCTATCTATCTATCTATCTATCTATCTATCTATCTATCTATCTATCTGTTTCGTTCTCTTCATATCTATCTATCTATCTATCTATCCGTTTCTTTCTCTTCATATCTATCTATCTATCTATCTATCTATCTATCTGTTTCGTTCTCTTCATATCTATCTATCTATCTATCTGTTTCGTTCTCTTCATATCTATCTATCTATCTATCTATCTATCTATCTATCTATCTATCCGTTTCTTTCTCTTCATATATATCTATCTATCTATCCGTTTCGTTCTCTTCATATCTATCTATCTATCTCGTACTCTTCATATATCTATCTCTATATTGTTCCCTTTGTATCTATCTCTCTATCTCTCTATCTATCTATCCGTTTCTTTCTCTTCATATCTATCTATCTATCTGTTTCGTTCTCTTCATATCTATCTATCTATCTATCTATCTATCTATCTATCTATCTATGTATCTATCTATCTATCTGTTTCTTTCTCTTCATATCTATCTATCTATCTATCTATCTATCTATCTATCTATCTATCTATTTCTGTTCTCTCTCTTCATATCTATCTATCTATCTATCTATCTGTTTCGTTCTCTTATATCTATCTATCTATCTATCTATCTATCTATCTATCTATCTATCTATCTATCTGTTTCGTTCTCTTCATATCTATCTATCTATCTATCTATCTATCTATCTATCTGTTTCGTTCTCTTCATATATATCTATCTATCTATCTATCTATCTGTTTCGTTCTCTTCATATCTATCTATCTATCTATCTATCTATCTATCTATCCGTTTCTTTCTCTTCATATCTATCTATCTATCTGTTTCGTTCTCTTCATATCTATCTATCTATCTATCTATCTATCTATCTATCTATCTATCCGTTTCTTTCTCTTCATATCTATCTATCTATCTATCTATCTATCTATCTATCTGTTTCGTTCTCTTCATATCTATCTATCTATCTATCTATCTATCTGTTTCGGTCTGTTCATATCTATCTATCTATCTATCTATCTATCTATCTGTTTCGGTCTGTTCATATCTATCTATCTATCTATCTATCTATCTATCTATCTATCTATCTATCTATCTGTTTCGGTCTGTTCATATCTATCTATCTATCTATCTATCTATCTATCTATCTATCTATCTATCTATCCCGTAGTCTTCATATATCTCTCTATCTCTATATTGTTTCCTTCGTATCTATCTATCTATCTATCTTGTTCTCGCCATATCTATCTACCTTGTTCTCTTCATATTTCTCTCCCTCTCTCTCTCTCTCTCTCTCTCTCTCTCTCTCTCTCTATCTATCTATCTATCTATCTATCTTTCGATCTCGTTCTCTTCATATCTATCTAACTGTTATGGTCTAGAATGATGGTGATATTTCCTCATTTTAAAAATAACCTTTCTATCAGTGATGATAAAAAGTAAGGATATTTCATCATTCTAAAAAGAACCTTGTCATCCGTGATGATAGAAAAGAAAGATATTTCGTCATCCGTGATGATAGAAAAGAAAGATATTTCGTCATCCTACCCTCATCATTATAAAAACGAGCCTTCCACCACGAGAGATTCAGTAGAATAGAATAGTTTGACGAGGGTGCTCTATAGCAGCAGACCAGTAGACAAGTAGTAGTAGTAGTACAAAAATTCACGTCTTTGCCAGCATATCATGAAGATCGAAAACAGACGATGTCAAACGCCATACTCACAAACGAAATTCTCGGAACTACATCATGTCAAGCGCCATCCTCACAAACGAAATTTTCTGACTTTTTTTTTTTTTTTTGACTTTTAAACAAAGACACACTGAGAACATTTTACACACACCATACGAATATTCTGTAATTCACATCACAAAAAGAAGGTACAAATTCTTGTTATTTATGTCAACACGTGTCTCAAGTTCGTATCGTTTCTATTATTGTTGTACATTTTAATTCATTTCGTTTTCAATATAAAAAAAAGAGAAAAGGATTCCTGCTACACTACAGATACATATAGCAACGGGAAAATCACTTTAACAACACTCAACAAATAATATCAAGCCAGGATTATTACTTCATCAACCCTAACTTACCTACCCTGTTAAATATCTATCTATCTACCTATCTATCTATCTATCTCGTTGTTCATGTCTTCAGAACAGCGCATGGTTATCCAAATTTGCTGGACAACTGAGGAAAACCGTCTATAATTGCCGTGAATCCAATCACCCGAGTGTGACAAAGCGGAATGTTTAGCAAATTCATTTCGCAAAGTGAATTAGATTCCCACGTGATGCATTCGGTGTGTGAACTTTGATGGAAACAAAATTAAACCGAAGTAAACGAACAATTCATCCAAACAGAAGTATACAGGGACGTACGGGGGGGTCGAAATATTCTCAGCTTGACGAAGGAGTGATTCGAAAAGATATTGTTGCTTGATCAACATTTCAGTTTTAAATCAACGGGGAGAGTCTATTTACTTTATATATATATATATATATATATATATATATATATATATATATATATATATATTGAGTTCTCGAGAGAAAGGGGTTTTAAAAACAGAGGCTTCTACAGCTATTAATGCATTACTCTTCAAGTACGAATTGAGTTCTCCGGTTTGCTTGCGTACTTCGTATAGAAAAAAAAAAACGTTAAAATCTCCCTTTCTCTCTGCCCTGCGACGATAGCCTAGAGATAGAATCTCTGACTGATGTCAAATCGGTCAGGTTTCGTTCCCGGACGTCTAGCCACACAGAAGAGCTGTGATACAGCGAAACAGTCTGTCTGTAGATAACAATATATATATATAGATAGATAGATAGGGTGATCGAAAAGTAATTCCGTATTTTATGTATGATGGACTAACTCGTCTTGTAAAAAGTCCATTACACTTAAAATAGAGTTACTGTATTTAAATATCAATAAATAACAGTGTTTTTATTGACATACAAACAAGATTAATGTTTAAAATTAAGAACTATTAATGTTTATTGACATACAAAGATTAACGGTTTAAACTAAATGTTACATATAGTTTTAAAACAAAGTCATAATATGGTTCCTCCAGTGGGGATCGAACGCACTTTGCATACTATTACATTTCGACATGGCGTCTAACAAAACATAGTTCTCGTTATATTCTAAGTGTAGAAGATCGCGATTGTGACGCACCCAGTGAGAATCGAACTCACTACTTTGTAGTAATGGTGTGAGAGAGAACGTTTTGCCTACACTCCGACATGGAATTTACCTACAACTGGTTCTTTTTACCTTCTAAGCGTAGAAAAGCATAAGTATGAGATACCCAGGGAGAAGTGAAGTCAATAAAAAGCGATCTGCACGACCAGCTTGTTAACCATTGCACCATATCTAGGTGTCGATTTAGAATTATTGATTTAGTTAAAAGGACGTGAATGGCTAACATGTCGAGTGTATAAATGCAACAGATTCGGACTGACTTTTGATACAAGTCGTTTAGAAAATTATGATTAGGTAAGACTGTTTATTCAAGTGAAGCGTGGATGTCCTCTTGTTCAGGCAGTTATCAGATTAACCAATGGGATTAGCTTATCAGGATATTTACACAATCACTGACATCAAAGGGTTGACAGAAGTGGCGATGGTGACTTTGAAAGTGGGACATGCACTCTACGATGACCGTTTATTGGTTACGGGAACCATCTGGGAAAAAAAAAAACTAAAACCAACAAATAATGACGCAACGGAAAGGGAGGGGGCGTTGCTAATATTAACGGCATTCAGTTGAAGAAACGCAAAAAATATATGATTTCAACATTTATATAATTTGTTTATAGAACAAGAATGGAAATGTTTTTTTATGCTTTATACCCTCAACCCCATATGTTTTTATGCTTTATACCCTCTTCTCAAAATGTTTTTATGCTTTATACACTCCCTCCAAAATGCTTTTATGTTTTATACTCCACCCCCCCCCAAATACTTTTATGCTTTATACGATTCTCCAATTTTTTTTATGCTTTAAACCACCAAAATTCTTTTATGCTTCATACGCTCCTCCAAAAATACTTTATGCTTCATACGCTCCTACAAAAATACTTTATGCTTCATACGCTCCTCCAAAAATACTTTATGCTTCATACGCTCCTCCAAAAATACTTTATGCTTCATACGCTCCTCCAAAAATACTTTATGCTTCATACGCTCCTCCAAAAATACTTTATGCTTCATACGCTCCTCCAAAAATACTTTATGCTTCATACGCTCCTCCAAAAATACTTTATGCTTCATACGCTCCTCCAAAAATACTTTATGCTTCATACGCTCCTCCAAAAATACTTTATGCTTTATACGATTCTCCAAAAATACTTTTATGCTTTATACGCTCCTACAAAAATGTTTTTATTTTTCATACGCTCCCCCAAAAATATTTTATACTTTATACACTTCCCAAAAATGTCTTATGCTTTATACCCTCCCACAAAAAAAATTTTCATGCTTTATACCCTCCCCACCAAAATGATTTTATGCTTTATACCCGCTCTCCATAATGCATTTACGTTTCATAGCCCCCCATACGTTTAATCTTTATACACTCCCTTAATATAATTTTATGCTTTAAACCAAACCACCGCATTTCTCTCAGAGACTAAAAATGTCCCCCCCCGCCTCTTTAACGAATTGGTCAACGTAACTACAAACTGTTCACTTAAAGTCGTTATAAAGATTTACTAAGCGAGTTGAAAATATGGAGTATTAAATAAGGATCGATCTTCCAACTCAGTCGTAAGGAGGTCTCTCAAGACAAAAACCATCTTTGCAAAAATACGCTAATGAAACCTGATCTACAAGCTAATTTCTTACAAAGAATACATATTCTATTTATACGAACCTATCCTAAAAATCTTAAATAACCCATTGAGTTGTTGATATGTCGTAAAATAAACCAAACAAATTATTCAAAAACATTCTCCCTTGCATTAGAATTCAGATATATTTTACTTTCGTCATTATATATCAGTTTTGTCTGTCCATTTTTTTCTCTCGAGTGGTTTCGTCTTACTCGATGATTTTCCTGACAATAGCATCCATTTTACTTTTTATGCGCTATCTACTTATTTTGTGGCGATTTTCTAAACGTAGCTTAGATATGGCAAAAGTCCGAAAGTATGAAGCACCGAGTGAGGATCGAACTCACAACTTAGTCGTAAATATATATCGTGTGATACACTTACTAATCATTACACCATGCCGAGGTGCCTATCTCTCTTATTGTATGATTTGACACGGAAGTCGTAATTACTGAATGAGCTTTTCGTTAGATATATTAATTATTATACGCTTAGCTAACTGGAGTTAGTGTCCACATTTTTCAGGAGTTCCGAATCATCCTCACCCCAGCGGGAATTTCAATGTATCAGTAGTTGAAGGGGAAAATCTTTTATTTTCCTTGTTTTATTTACAGATTTTGTTTATTGAATTCCAATCTCCTGGCATTCAATTGAACTTTTTGTTTATCGAAGTATGCTTTAGTTTAGTTTATTTATTTAATAATTAGTTTTGAATTAAAACAATTTACTGGACATGGATTCAAGTTTAAAAAAACCTTCAACATTTTCTATTGCGATTAAATTTTGTAAAACTTCTCTATAAAAGTAATCCATGTAAATGTCTATGTACTAATATGGAAAAAGAATGAAGATTTTCAATAATATATACATATTATTTGGAATGCACCTTTTCATTTGGACAATATATTTCTGACTTATGATGAAAAGAGTGCATTGGGCAAAAAAGGGGGTTGTGATCCACTGTCTTAATTGGTTATTATCACAGCGTTTCGGCCGTTTTAGCCTGCAGCATTCTTTAAAGAATTCCTAGCTGAACCTTTATTCAATTTTGGTGCACTTTCTAAAAGATATTTTGTATCTGTTAATTTGATCTTGTTAATTTCTTCCAAGTGATATTTCTTTTTTTTTAACTGAAACAAACTATGACATTCTTTTGTACTACTCGACTGAGGGATTGAACCCACAAATATCAGGTAACTCGATTACATCATTGAATATAAAAAAACGCCTCTTTTCCTCACGCCAGCTATGACCCAATTTTCAGCATTCTTCTGTAGAACAATATCGCTGTTGTCCCAAATTTTCTTTTCATTTGTGAAGAGATTGTTTCTTTAACGGCACATCATCTCCTTCATGGGTCATTTAATTCGGAAATTTAATTTTTCTTACAAGCTTGGAAGTAATAAAAATATGATTTGTTATTCTGCTTTCACATGGTAGATGATACTCAGCTTTTGTGTATCTACATGTTTGTGTGGACACAGTTACTAGAGGCGGTGTTATGTGTGTTTCTGTTGTGGTTTGGATGAAGTTATATTTTGGAATGCAATTTGATTTCTTTGAGAAATTGAAGGCTATTATATGGATTAATGTCATGACTTCTTTCGTGTTGATTGTTTGAATCATTTGGTTTAGCAGCATATTAATCTCTATGGGTTATTTAATACGGAAATTTAAACATTTTAAAGATAGTTTCATAGCTTCAATTAAAGATGAAAATGTATTGTTGGTAATTCTACTATGAAAATGTGTTTTATACTTTCATATAGATTTGTTTTTGTTTGGGGGGGGTCAATATTTGCCTATAGCTTTCACCCTAACAGGCGCTACCACCTCCGGGTTAAGGGTGAACCTGGGAACAACAGCAATTAAGAGGTAGTTTCTCGCTCATCCAAATCTCCAATTTTCCGATCAGAGGCCTTGCTGCCAGATGTAGTTTATCGTCATGTGAGTAGATTGTCCAGCATTCACTGTCATATAAGAGGACTGATATTACATAACAGCCATTGCTTCTGACGAAATTTTATTATTTCTTTATATTTTGTTAGGTTTTTAGAAGGCATTATCAGCTATTCAAATCCGCACTTCCTTGATATATAATGTTCTGTACTTCTTTGAATTTGACACTAGATAAATGCCCCTAACAAAATACACGGGGACACATACATACATATATACAGGCATCTCTCGATTAATGCGTTTTCGATTTTTATCTACCAAAATTCGATTAGTGCATACATAATACTCGATTAGTGCGGTAAAAATCATTCTGTTTAGGCAGAGTAATTGAAAAGTGATTTCTATAGTTACTGATTAATTAAAAATTTTCTAAAATTAAAAAAATGGAAAATGGTTAACTATTTTGTTCGTCAAGCATTACTTTTGCTATGTAATTATAGTAGTGTTAAAATAATGGACGCTTATAATAAGATAAAATTTATAAGCTGATAATGAAAATACGTATTTGAATATTTGTCTCTTAAAAAAATTTTTTTTTTTTTCATATTTATTTTGAAGGTTTTAAAATTAAATTTCTGATTTTTTATTTAAAAAAATGGATGATTTAATTAGATACAGAAATTCACATTTATTAAAAAATGTGGAAATATGTACGAATTTACTATGGAAAAATTATAAATAAAATTTTCATGTTTAAAAGACTAATGATTATGATATGTTTGGAAAATTTGAAGAGGCAATTTCTCAGTACTGCCAATTATATGAAGAACACAAGAATACCATGCTTCAAACCACTCTAAATATTTTTTCATAAAAAATCAGATTAATAAACATTGTTTCATAGCATTTTTATTGCATGTTCTTATATGTAAGTATATTTTAATTAAAAAGTACGCAAATTAGAAATTGAGTGTGATTAAGACTAAAACTGGCGCTACAAATGATATCATTTCCTATAAGTTATGATATTCGATTGATATGTTTTCAATTAATACGTATCTTTTAATGGACATATCAGCAGCACTAATCGAGGGATTTCTGTATTAACATTAAATTTAATTTTAAACAGACGTATTTATTTGAGCTTGATCAAATTTCACAGCTGATCTGTGTCAATGTCAAACGGTATCAATTACTTCTTTTAGAAATCGCAAGACCAATTCCCTGGAAAGTATGCGAAAATTCCTCGGTGCAAAGTCATTAATAACCAAATCTGTTGCTGAATAGAGGCGCAACATCTTCGTCTAGAAGAATTCCAGGCATGGACCAATAATTTAAGCCAGCCAACCTTTACATTCTGGTGCCAATAGGAAATCCAAGGAAAAAAGTGGTGGGGCGATGTCAGCACTTTTTTTTTTCTCCCTCAAACCCACTTTTTTCACACGTCATCTTTTAGGATTAGTGTGATGACAGCTGTCCTGATGACGACGTCTGAAGGATTCATGTCGCCCATTCGAGTCATGCTAGGACACGTAATCAGACAAGACTGAACGTATTTGTTACAATATCTCTCTCACTCTATCTCTTGTACACTCCGTCTCCTCCCTTATCTATCTATCTATCTATCTATCTATCTATCTATCTATCTATCTATCTATCTATCTAATGCTGTTCATATATCTTAGTCCGTTCATATAATCTTTTGATATCGGCATACCTATCTCAGTCTGTTTCTATCTATCTTTTTTCATATAGGCGATTTATATCGTGGTATCTCTCTCTCTCTCTCTCTCTCTCTCTCTCTCTCTCTATATATATATATATATATATATATATATATATATATATATATATGAACATATAAGTCAACACTTAGAGGCGACAATCTGTTTCATGCTAGATGCAATCGTCAGACCACGACTGTCTCCCCAAGTGTTGACTTCTATGTTCACTTTTATATTTACACACGCTCTATCTCTGATATTGAGCACTTTATTCTATAAATATAGCACATCTTAAGACTATATTTCTTCATTCATATATATATATATATATATATATATATATATATATATATATATAAGTGGAATGCGTCCAGTTCTGAAACAGGCTGTCACTGCTTGGTCTTGATCTGAGAGCCCATTTTTACATTGACATGCGCTCTTTCTCTGATATTGATCACTTTTTTACCTATAAATATATATTACCTTAAAACAATATTTTTTATCATATTTATATTTTTATGCATATATATATATATATATATATATATATATATATATTTTCTGTTTATACGTTAGTTTTATAGATACAAATATTTAAGTAAATGCTCTGTTTAAAATAAACAGTATTAACTGCATTTACCGGCCTGAATATCAGAGAAATTTCAAAAGATATTTATGTCCTCCTCTGTAGCTAAATGCAGGTCAGGTTATATGATGGTTGCCTGTACGATACAGGTTCGATTCTTCAAGGAGGACACATATTTTCTATGAAATTCCTTGGACATTCAGGCCGGTAAATGTTGTTAATACTGTTTGTTGTAAAAAGAACATTTACTTAAATATTCTATAAAATATTGTATCTATAAAACTAACCTATAAGCAGAAAATATATTTAAAAAATTGTCGGATTTAGTCCATTTCATAATATATATATATATATATATATATATATTATCCCCCCCTAACTTTTCATAATATATATATATATATATATATATATATATATATATATATATATATATATATATATATATATATTATCCCCCCCACTTGGTTAATTTACATATCCTTAATACGGCTCGTCAAAAATGTGTAAATTTCTTTTTCATTTTTCATTTCAACCTTTGGAAGTAAAGTCTGATGATCCAGAGCCCTTTAAAAGAGCTGTAGTGAAATAATTTATTACATGGAACCTTAAAGTGGTCTGTTTTTATTCAAATATATATATATATATATATATATATATATATATATATATATATATATATATATATATATATGGCTATGATAAAAAAGATACGTACAGGGACATAAATATTATTTTCTTTCGTGTTATAAAAACAGTGCTCAATGTTATATAACAAAGCTATTACGTGTATATTAGTGAATATACATAATATCCAACGTCGATAGCACGTTTGAGTGTTTCATGTAAATCTACAATCTTCAGGTGCAAAATGACCGTTAAGGGTTATGAAATTCCTCTTCTCGTAATGAAGAAATATTCCAAAAACACAGTAATTTATACAACGCAGTTCTAAAAAATAGTGGATACAAAAACGCTAACATCAATTATATAAAAAAAAAATCAATAGTACAAACCAGAAGAAAAACAGAAAAAGAAAAATAATTTGGTATACACCCCGCCCCGTTCAATCAAATAAAATTAAGCTAGGACAAAAATTCCTAGCTTTAATTGAAAAACACTTTCCAACTGATAGCAAACTTAGTAAGATCTTTAATAAAAACACCTTAAAATCAAGTTACAGCTGCACAGAAAATATAGAAAAAATCATAAAAAACATAATAACAAAATCCTGAAAAACACGCATGCTAAAATCAGATAAATAACAACCCTAAATTAAAATTAGACAAAAATAATGAAAAATTATGTGATTGTAGAAATTCTGAACATTGCCCATTGGATAATAAATGCCGCATAGAATCTGTGGTATACCAATGCACAATCTCATCCATTGAGAATCCAAACATTGAAAAGATATATATAGGACCCACGAAGAATGAATTTAAAATAAGGTGGAGACAACACAAAAGGTCCTTCAATAATATTAGAAATAGAAATCAGACATCTCTATCCAAATATTTTTGGCATTTAAAAGAAACGAATAAAACACCAAAAGTAAAATGGAAAATAATAAATAGAAAAAGAACTTGTAAAACCTGGGATGACCCATGCCCTTTATACCTACATGAAAAACTACACGTTATTAAGTTTCTAAAAAACGAAAATTTATTAAATCAAAGACATGAGATAACGGTTTTTTGCCGACACCAACAAATATTCGCCTTAAATAATTAACTTAAAAAATTTTAAATTTCAAAATCTATAAATGAGTTCAATTAAAGCAATAGGTTTAAAAACTTTACCCAATCATAAACTAAAAAAAAAAAAAAACAACTTTAAAAAATCGTCTACAAAAAAACAAAATGATTGGTTTTATCCAAATCCATAGAAACTAATATTACGAATGTATATGCTTATAAAGCTTCGTAAATTTCAAAATTAGTCATTCCAAAATTCGCTTGAGGATGAAACAGAAACATGTTAATTCCTATGTAGCGATGGAATCATATTTAAAAAAAAATAATTATAGTATATATATATATATAATATATATATATATATATATATATATATTACTTGAATGTTTTTTAGTTGATCTTCGTATTTGAGTAGACGCGAAGTATATTTATTTATATTCGAGAAATATGCGCTCTCTGGTAAAGATTCGAACTTGCGTTTCACCTTAAGAAAACTTTCATTAAATCTGATTTGCTACAGAGTTCGTCGATGTCCAAGCAAGGTTGAATAGTGTCTTTAAATACAAATTTTTCTGCGAAAGATTTCTCGAATATAAATAAAAATTCAATCCTTTTCTTTCTTTATATAATGTAATTACTAATAGTTTTCAGCTGTGCCTTTTGTCTCAGATTTTTTATAATAACGAAAACAAGAATGGAGAGTCTGTCATTTTTCATAGATTACTTTTAAACTGGTCCTGAAAGTCACTAATAGTGTTCGCCGTATACGTAAAGTGGACGATAATGAGACTCTATCTGACCGTATTGGGTAAAAATGGATTAATCTTTTCAAGAGTGGCTACTTGACCTCTGAAGTAAAGACCAGAATTGAGTAATCATTAATTGTTGATTATGAGATTTGAAAAGGCAAAGTAGAAGCGAACTCGACCCGAAACACTTGAAAATATTCGGAAAACCTCAAATCATCGAAAGAAAGCTGAGGTTATTACAGAAACTTACATACAGCGCCAAGAGATGAAAAAAACGAAAGTAATTATGATACATCCACATTGCTTTCGTTGCAGAACTATAGCTCAATTTGGTCCCTACATTTGACTTGGGGATTTACTAGTGTGTTGATCTTTCTATGATAATCGAAACATTTGTCTGAGAGAAAAATATCGTTTCGATATTTTGTTCAAATTCTTATTTCTTTTTCTTTTTTTAATCATTTCATTCCAAGCAAGGCGGGAATGCCACTAGTACGGAAGGAGGTACAGGGAGTGAAAGTGAGAGAAAAGACTGAGTCTAGGGAGAAATGAGAAAAAGACAAAAGATGAACGGGATTCAAGAAAATGTCTATTGATTTTACATTTTTGAAAATTGTAATTATCAGGGAAGCAAGTAAACGGAAGGGAGTTCCACAGACAGGAAGTGCGAGAAAAGTGGTGGTTGCATTTATCTATTTCAACTGTAAATGGATTGGACCTAAATTCCAATCTAGTAGCACATTTAAATTCACGCAGTCGGAGCACCAGGGAAAAAGACTTTTCAGAGCAGTTGACGTGAAGATATTTATAGCAAAGAAGGAAAAAGTGACTGAAATCGAGATTCCATGTTGTGCTCGATTACATTGCAGATCCTTCTTTGGATTTTGTCAACAACCTCGAGATGAATAGCAAGACCACCAGACCAGAATTGGCAAAAGTATTCAATGCGCGGATGAATGGCAGATTTGTAAATTTGCAAGATGGACTCTGATGACTTGTAGGAGAATCCTTCACGGTGAATTCTGATGAATTTTAATACTTGAGGTAATTATTGAATAAGTTCCTTGCAAATTCCAGGACTATAAAATACCTGTAAATTTCCTCTGTTGTATCGTCAAATATTTTAGCTTGTCTTAAACAAAATCTTGCAATAAAAATCCTAAGTATGTATGTCTGATCGGTTCGACAAGCTCAGATTGGCAGCTGATCTCAAAAATGACCTAAAATCTGTTGTTAACTGAGGCAAGAAACTGTTTGTTAATTTTAACGCCTCAAACAAAACAAAACTGCTTTCTATCAATCATCTGAGAGACCCCTTTCTGTCTTCTATCATCACGGCTGATGCTAACCTCCCGGCAAGTGACTCCTTGTGCCTTCTGTAACGTTCTCTGCTGAAATGAAGTGGGAAAATTTTATTGAATCAGTTGCAAGGTCTGCTGCTAGGAAAGTTTATTTACTGTGTCGTGCTAAATAGATAGTTTTTCTATCCTGAATATATCTTACATATTTATAAGTTTAATATTCGTCCATACTTTGAATATTGCTGCCACATCTGGTCTAGTTCTGCTTCTATATATTTAGAGTTTCTTGGTAAAACCCAAAAAGAAGAATCTGCAGTGTTATTGGTCCTGACCTGGCACAAAGGTTTCAGTCACTTTCCTGTCGTCTTTTCTATAAATACTTTCATAGTAATTGTTCTGATGAACTTTCCTCGATGTTTTGATTGTAAATATTTATTGCGGTTTCATTTTTAAATGTTATTTTTATTCGAAGACAAAATTGTACATATGATAACTAGTTAGGACTACATAGAGACTTTGCGGTATTACGGTGACTGTATTGAGAATGGTAAGTAATAATGTATTGTTTTGGTGTAAGGAATACTGTGGTATGTTTAGGTCAGTAATTGTGCCTAGCTAAGTTTAAGATAAGACAGATTGAAGACCAGCCTTCCTCTATCCCTCCTTTTGGCCTTGTGCCGCATTTTTGTATTAAAACAAAATAAATATTAATTTCCTGTCTGGTTATTTTATACCCCACCCCACACAGACAATTTGTACCTATGTGGACTAGTTAGAACTTCATAGTCTGTAGTCTAGTGGTGGTTCTAGTAAGAATGGTAAGTAAGAATGTGATGTTTTTGTATAAGGAATACTGTTGTATATTTGAGTCAGTAATCTCTCTCTATAAAAGGCAGGATGTGTGTGTGTGTGTGTGTGTGTGTGTGTGTGTGTGTGTGTGTGTGTGTGTAACAAATTTTCGACGGATTTGCACCAAAATTTACATGCACATGCTCCAAGTTAGTGGAAGGCCAAGACCGACTTTGCATTTCCCAACTCTCATCGATAGTAGAAATAATCGATTTTTTCATGCTTCTACGGCAGTTTTCATGTAGTTTGCGCTCATTTTCTACTGGCCAGAGTGAGAGCCTATAGCTGGCT
Organism: Acanthosepion pharaonis; assembly: GCA_903632075.3. Classification (NCBI taxonomy): domain Eukaryota; kingdom Metazoa; phylum Mollusca; class Cephalopoda; order Sepiida; family Sepiidae; genus Acanthosepion; species Acanthosepion pharaonis. The sequence goes on along the minus strand of CAHIKZ030002479.1, from coordinate 1,420,469 downwards.
GTCACGAATAGGCAGGAAGATTCTATTGGTCAGTGTGAGAGCCAACAGCTGACTGACACGAATGTTAACTAGCATGCAAAAAATCGATAGCTGCATTCGTCACAAGTGGGAAAAATTTAAATCTACATGGCACTTTACTCCAATTGTCTCATTCGCTTGCTTAAACTCAATGTTGATTCTGATTCCACAGAACTGGGTTGGGTGTGAAAAAGTATTTGTTGTTAACATTCTTTTTTCATTCAGTTTTTCCAGTTACGAGTCCTTTTTTAAAGCTGATCGTTTTGTGTTCATTTTGTTTAGTTCTTTTTTCGTAAAAAAATTTAATGTTTAGTATAGAGCTTAGAAAAAATTCGCAGTGTGAGATAGGCAAGAAGTAAGGCATGTAGCAACATCAGCACGGAAAAAGGCACTCCTTTAAAGGCAAGGAAGGGCAAAAATATTTTAAGTCAAGTGATAGCGATTGCTGTATGAGTCGTACGATTTTTGAATCAAGCACGGGCAACGCCGGGCCATGCTGCTAGTCGTAGCTAGTAAGTTGAAGATAAGACAGACTAAAGACCAGTCTTTCCCTATCCCCACTTTTGGCCTTGTACCACATTTTTTCTATTTTCAAAATAAATACTTTCCTCTACGGTACCTAGACTTTAAGGTCAGCTCAACATAGTTGAAGTATAAACCACAGGTGGGTTTTGTGGGTGTCGAACAAAAACTAATGTGCTGGAGCATCCCCGTAGCATTTCTTTTACAATGAACCGGCCATTTTTCCAGCCTCATTAGCAATAGATCGGATATATGAGTTCATCTTGAGGTCTGGAGCAAGATTGAGTCCCAACAGACGTTCAAGACGAGGAGACTCATTGAGAGAACGCTCATCCTTTGTTTGAGATGAAAGTTCAGGGTCATTTACATAAAAATGGCATTTGTAATTATTGATCATTGTTCGCTGTTTCTAATTGAGAGAGAAAAGTATCAATGAATATCAAACCGAGAGCAGATTTAATTAAATGGAATTTAAACATGAAATATGTGTTCCTGAATGTCGGAGATTTCCCACTTGAGATATGAAAATATCGAAGGAATAAATTGCTTCGAGAAAACTTTAAATTAACTACCTAAATATCTATCTCTCTTTTTCACATTCACACAAAACGACCTGAAGTCCGTCGTTAACTGGGACAAAAGATGGCTTGTCAATTTTAACGCCCCCAAAACTTCATTCCTTTAATCATCTGAGAAAACCCTCTCTGCCTTCCATCAACATGGCTGATGCTAACCTCCACAAAAGTGATGCGTTACGCCATCTCGGGTTAACGTTCTTAGCTGACATGAAATGGAAAGATTATATTGAATAAATTTCTAGGTCAGCTGCTAAGAAAGTCGGTTCATTCTGTCGTGCGAGACAATTTTTTTTTATATCTATCAGTCTGCGATTCGTCCGGGCTTAGAATATTGCTGCCACAAATGGTTCGGTGCTCCTGCTATATACCTGGAGCTCGTTGATAAGATCCAAAAAAGAATCAGCAATATTATTGGTCCTGATCTGGCGGCACGGTTTCCCATTGCCGTAAGGTTACCTCTCTGTGCCTAGTTTTATAAATATATTAAGATAAATTTTATTTAAGCGCAGTACTAGACTGGTCGTGAGATCTCATCAATTTACAGGTGAGCTGGCTAGATGTAGCCGTAAATTCTATGCTAACAGTTTCTTTTCTCACACTTCTCGCTTGTTGAACTCCCTTCCGGCTCCATGCATTCCTACCAACTTTAATCTACAAAAATTTAAATGAAATCTCAATCGCTATCACCTGATTATCCTCTTCTCTTTCTGCTCATCATTATTGTTTCTGTTCTTAATTCTTCCACACTCTTGCGTCTTAGTGGCTTTACTGCCTTGCTTGAGGTGGTACCGATTAAAACACACACACACACACACACGGACACACATATTTCGAAATGATGAGAGTCTGGTAGTTGATCTCTCTACTTATCAACCTTCAAAAGCTCAATCGAGGAAAAACTAGCGTGTAGCATTCAATACTTCTAAAATCAAACTAGTAACATTTCATCATCACCAAGGAAACCATGAGTTAATTCAAGGAGGATCCTTGCTTTGAACATCTTTTGGACTCAGGTTCAGAAAAGACATCAAGTGGAATTCATATATATGATACATCGCTAAAGATGTTGGAAACATGGTCCGTTTCTTGTACCGCTCCAGTAAATACCTGACTCCACCTGATATGCTTTATTTTTACAAGAGTCAGATCAAGTCAAAAACAGAATAATACTTCCCTATCTTATCTGTTTTTACTTTTACAAGAACGCGAGAGCATAAGTCGTAAGTAGCAAGTGGAGCTGGCTCACGTTGTGAAGCATTTTTGCTTTGTCTGGAGTGCCTAGGGGTTGAGCACTTGGGTTTATTTCTTGGCTTGGTGTTTACCTTATGTTTTTCTTCTGGTTTTTGGGATTTTTTTTCTTTTAGATCTTTTCCCATGTAGTCTTTTCGTCGCACCAAAACTTCTGGATTTTTGTATATATATATATATATATATATATTAAAGACATTTTTATGTTTAACGTTCTTTTTTATAGATACAAGTATTTAAGTAAATGTTCTGTTTATAATAAACAGTATTAAATAACATTTACCGGCCTGAATGTCCGAGAAATTTTCATAGAAACTATTCGTCCTTTGACAGGATTCGAACCTGCATCCTATACGGAACCGTCATTTACGCTGAAGTGCCTTACCGTCTCAGCCACAAAGGAGCGTTTGGTAGGCAAGGTCGAATTTACTGCTTATAAACTTCAATCTTCCATGAATCTCGTACATTCATAACTGCTCTGGCGTATCAAATGTAAACAAATGACGTCATATATTAAGAAATGGACCGACAATATATTTATTAAAGACATTTTTTTTAAGTTTATAAGCAGTAAATTCGACGTTGCCTACCGAACGCTCCTTTGTGGCCGAGACGGTAAGGCACGTCAGAGTAAATGACGGTTCTGTATAGGATGCAGCTTCGAATCCTGTCAAAGGACGAATATTTTCTATGAAAATTTCTCGGACATTCAGGCCGGTAAATGTTATTTAATACTGTTTATTATAAACAGAGCATTTGCTTAAATACTTGTATCTATAAAAAAGAACGTTAAACATAAAAATGTCTTTAATAAATAAATTGTCGGACTTTGTCCTTTCTTAATATATATATTTCTTTTCCTTTTAAACATGATTTTTCTCCCTTTTCTTTTACTCCGAAACACCTTCTTCTTCTTCTTCTTCTTCTTCTTCTTCTAAACACCTACTTTTCTTTTCCTCCTAAACACCTACTTATCTTTCTTCCTTTTTAACTCCTAAACACCAACTTCTTTTTCTTTTCCTCCTAAACACCCACATTTCTTTTACTCCTAAACATCTCCTCCGCTTTCTTTTCTTCTTTTTTTTTCTTCTTCCTAAACACCTACTTTTTTTTTTTTTTCCTTTTTTTTTTTTAAACCCTATTTTTTCCCTAAAAACACCTTGTTGTTTTGTTGTTGTTCTTCTTTTTCTTTTTCCTCCTAAACATCTACTTCTTTTTTTCTTCTCCTTTTCTTTTCTCCTAAACATTCTTCTTCCTTTTCTTCTCCTTTTTCTTTTCCTCCTAAACATCTACTTCTTTTTCTTCTTCTTTTTCTTTTCCTCCTAAACACCTACTTATTCTTATTCTTCTTCCTTTTTAACCTCCCTAAACAACTTCTTTTCTTTTCCCCCTCCTTCTTTTTTTTCCTCCCAAACAACTTCTTTCTTTTTTCTTCTTCTTCTTTTAAACACCTACTTTTCTTTTCCTTCTAAACACCTCCTTTTCCCCTCCTAAACACTTATTATTATTATTTACCCACTCCTTCGTACCATCTTTTCCTAACTGGATTTTTTAATTGTGCCTCCTAGCGTGATATCATCTTGTAAACAAAGCAGACATCTTTTTTTCATTTTATTTTATTTCTTCGCCTTCGTTGAGTAGGTACACCGGTCGTTGTGAAAGTTTAGTAAGAACATTGGATGAAAGATAGGTAAATAACTTCTCAGATTACGGAAGCAACAAAGAACAATATCCCTAGCACGAAGCAGGCATCACACCCATTTAACAAGTAGCCGGGTGAACATTGATCCAATTGTTCTTAATTCCCAGTTCTGCTTATCGCGTTTAACGCTTCTGATCTACTTTGGGTATAACTCGATGAGCAGCGAATAAAGTCAGCGTACCGTTATTATTTAGTAATCAGCAATTCGTGCACAACTTTGACGTCAATCCCATGTTTATTTGGAAGACCAAAATCTACAATGCCTACAGGATAAAAGACAAATCTTCATAATAGACTTATATTTATTTCGAAAGCGAACAGGTAAATAACAACAATGCCGAAGAACGAAACAGTGGTTGACCTCAGATATCAGTCTTTCCTCTTATACAGACATTGACGCAAGCGTGTATTGATACGCATGCGCGAGTAGAGGAAGTAATCGTTACTTTTTTTTTTCGCATGAAATATTGAATTCGATCTTCACTGAATGTCAGCTTATTTGTGGGCAGTATACGCCAAACTTAATAGAGGCACACACAAAAACACACACACGCGCGCTCGCGTGCATATATATATAGTTTATTTTAGGATATTACATCTAGAACATGTCAAAAAACGCTACACAATTGCAGTCATGTTTCAATGCGAATCAACGCACCTCACCAGGCGATTGTAAATGACTGTGAAGTGAACGATTTATTGAAATTTAAAAGCAAAATACAAACTCATTTTACGAGAAAAAGAAGAAAAAAAAAGAAAGAAAAGAGAACACGTGGTTACAAGTTTTGTAGGCTTTACTCAGATCAACCAATCAAAATGACCTACGTTAAATTTAAAGTTAGGGGAGAAGCAGAAATTAAGACGCTACCTTTCATAACTGGGTCATGACCCGTAGACTTACAACCAAAGCCAGCAATCAGACGCCAAACCTGGGCGGATGTAAATGGCTACAATATTGTACACCAGAATGATAATCTAACAAAAAGCTAGACAAGCGAAATGCCCTGAGAGTTTAAAAAAACCGATCTTTTTTATAGTTTATAAATAAACAGCCTCTTTAAGAAGCCAGTGAATAATTTAAACATATAGGCCTTACTTAGTGAATTAATATACAACTGTTAGTTAACTAAAGGTTCTTTATACGAGGTGTTAATAACAATAACTAATCAATGCAAAAATGTCAAAATGTCAGCCCAAGACCAATACATCCGTATAAAATGTTACTAAAAGCCCAAGACCAATACATCCGTATAAAATGTTACTAAAAGACTAATATAAAATAATCTAAGTTAATCTTACCAACAGAAAGATAAGCCGTATATATAAAAAAAAAACTAAGAGAAATGTTATGTTAAATTTTAAATCTAACAAAACTGAAAGGTAAAAGGTAGACTGTCTTTACAATTTACCGTTAATTCAGATCTTTAGTTTAGTAAAGCATTCTTAACAAAGAACCTAACAAATTGCATTTTTTCCCGTAAACACAGAAAACAAGGTTCATATAAGGATTTGCATGTTCTTGCCATTTTTCAAATTTTCCATTTCACCTTAGGAGTTTTATTTCCGTCTTTCAAACACCAAAATATTTCATAGGCGATGTATTATTTCTATAGGTATTATTAATAAAAGACGATATGTGTTGATACCAATTATACTAATTATGATTAGGTAAGACTGTTTACTCAAGTGAAGCATGGACGTCCTCTTGTTCAGGCAGTTATCAGATTAATCACAGAGATTAGCTTATTAGGATATTTATACAATCCTTTGTATCAAAGGGTAGGCAGAAATGGCAATAGTGACTTTCGCACTTCAAATCCTGAATGACCTCCCTTATATTTCTTTCTTCATATTCTGATTTGTTTTAATAAAAAATTTAAAAAAAATAATTTAACACTTGTGACTGCAGTACTTAGAACTTGGAAGTCTTACTCATTGATGGACAACGTTCAAAATTCAAATTAAATTTTATTTATTACTAACTTAAAAGCCGCATTCCGTGCGGACTTTTAAACTAGCTCCTGCGGATGGCTAATTGGGTCTCCAATCCAAAACTAAAGAGATCTCTGGTCCAACTTAGAAAACAGCAAAGATAATTTTGAAAAATTAATTTTAAATCCCTCAATTCAGTCCATGGAACTTCAAAACCTCTCTTTAACTCTGGTTCGGGGCTATAAATCTAATTTCGGCCAAAAAAGCCGATCTGGGCTGAAACTCCGATTTGAGTTGAAATTTCAATTTAGGCCGAAAATTGAGTTCTTCAGATCACAAACTGCGGAACTTCAAAAATCACACATCACGTAACCTTTAACTTTAACCCTGATTCCTTGGCATTTTGAAGAAATAAAATTGATTTCCTCAATTTTCAAAATATTGGAGATATTTTAAACTGAATTTAAAATAAAAATGTTTAAATTCACAAAGTTTTTGTGTTAATTTAAACTCAATATAAATTTAAAAAAACTTTTAAAATCACTAATTTTTTTGCGTTATTTTAAAATTTGAATTTTTAACCGTTTCCTACTCAGCCGGACACAAATCCCAATGCTTGATGTTCAAGCACCAGATGAATTGTAAATTTTCAATCCCGGGATCATACGGATTTCAAAAAGATATAATATGTCAATGCAAAGCAAATATGGCCTGAGTTAGAGGGATTTCAGACCCACAGACGGATAGACAGAATTTGCCGTTTATTTATTTAGCTACAGATAACTAATATCTAGGTTTACAAAAGAAGAAGTGAAGCTGTCCTGTTTTAAATTTTCTGGTCGCATTTTCCCTCTCCAGACATTCCTTCATAGAGGATAGGAATAATTATTGTCTCGGACAAATTTGGTTCCGGAACTTCTTTTTTGCAGTATTTCCAACGAGAGTCGATACTTTGGGTGTGTCTATTGCCATCAAAGTTACTTAACTACTGAAAGACACTCACTGCAAAAATTATGATGAAAGTTGCATCAGTCTATAATGGGACATGCAATGGTGCATCCAGTGCCGAGAAATGACAGTTGCAGTTTTTAGGTTCACGGATAAAAAAAAAAAAAGAAAAATAAATAAATATCTGAGATTTGACTCAAGCCGTAGGTGTTACGCTTCCATCCATTCATTGGTATATACATATATATATATATATATATATGTGTGTGTGTGTGTGTGTGTGTGTGTGTGTGTGTATTTAAGCAGCAAATTCTCTTTTAGGCATGTCTGATAGAATAAATTACAAACATTATGCCTGATTATTTTTTATCAAAATCCTTTCATATTCACGAACATTTCTCGTATATTTTAATTGTAATATACGGAAAAATATCCGTGAATATGAAAGGATTATGATAAAAATAAGCAGTCATTATGTCACACACACACACACACACACATACATATATATATATGAATTGACTAAAAGTGGAAGAGAAAAATATTTTTATATAATTTTTATGTTTTTATTAAGTCGGCAATAATGTTTTGGGGCAATCATAAAATTTTCGGCAGTGCTTAATACTGCGTAGTGTTTTATGAAGTGGGAAAAATTTATATGGACTCTATCCAGCGAATGTTAATAAAATCTCTTTGGACTTTGGCACCTAATGAAGATCTTTATTGCCTCATTTTCATTTTTTTACACGCACGAGCCTGTTCCTCACTCCGGTCATAAGACGCCTACTATTAGGGGGAAGATGCGTACCTTCAAAAGCTTTCCTTCTTTGTCTTATTAGTGTGTTATTATTAGTTTATATGCGTAAAGATAAAATGAAAATCTTAAATAATAATAATAATAATAATAGATGATCAAAAAATGATCATTGGAAATGTCATGAAGCCATTTCTGACCTTAGATCTCTGGTTAGGACATGGAAGGAAATGGGTATACAACAAAAATCAAAGAAAATAATAATAATAATAATAATAATAATAATAATAATAATAATAATAATAATAATAATTACATTGTTATATAGGAGTAAAGTGTCGCTGCTGAGACTGTAGTTTGAACACGGATCGCCAGAGAGCAAACACAGGCGATCCCATTTTGAATAAGTAGATCATGTGATCGCAAAGGAAATATATATATGGTAATTAGCGTGGCGTCTAATTTTCACTTTTTCTAGTCCTCTTTTTCTATTTAGTGATCACGATTCTCTTCACTCTGCTATTTCTCTGTACTGATAACTATTCGATGGTTACTTTTTGAGCGAGTATTATCGAGCAACTACTATTAGTGCGACTGATATTCGAAGGCGTCTGACACCAGTATTGTTCAACGGCGTTACTATAGTTGTATCTGCAATTTCAAAGTCTCTACTACAACAAGCATTCCAAAAGTGACAACGAGTATTCTTTGACATAACAAAAGTGACAACGAGTGTTCATTGACATCACAAAATGCATGAAGAAGAGCAAGTACACCATAATACACCTATTACAGCGGTAAAAAAATTAAAAGGGAGACAAAAAAGCAATTGCGATGGAGCAAATGCAGAAACGATGGCAAAATAAATCTCTTCATGCCAAACAAGCTGATGTAGACAAACACCCTACTCATCTGTGGTTACATAGTGCAGGGTTAAAAACACAAAAATGATTTTCTAAGCATAGCTTAGATGTGTACCATAAGGCCGAATGTGTGGAGCACTTAGTGCGAATGGAACTCACTACTCGTAATAGATCTAGCGAAATAGGCTTGCTAAGCTCATGTCGAGGTGCTCTATAAGGCCAAGAATCCGTACGATCACTCCAAACAAATAGCCTCTTAGCCCAGCAGACGTATATGCGTGTCTTGTATTTATAAACTGTATTTGACGCCACAAAACACGAAACGAAAAAGGTATAATATGTCCATGTAATGTGGCCTGAGTTAAAGGGATTTCAGACGGACAGACAGAATTTGCCGTTTATTTATTTAGAGATAACTAACAACTAGACTCACAAAAGAAGTGAAGCTGTCTTTGTTTACATTTTCTGGTCATATTTTCCCTCTCCAGGCATTCCTTCATAGAGGAATGGAATAAATATTGTCTTGGATAAATTTGGTTCTTATAATTTGTGCGAGAAATATTTAGTAAACGACTAAGACTACAATTATTATGTTTGCTTTTATTTTAATCTTATTTCGAATTGTAATTATGATTTAATCGTGAATAATCTTACTTATTATAAAACCCAGGTTGTGTGTGTGCGTATGTGTCTGTACGATTATATATTGGATCGGATTTCCTACATTTTTCAACCTATTTCAACAAAACTTCACAGGACTATGTAAAATTACCTTGCGGTGGTTCTGACAGCGCCAAAAATTGGAAAGACACAATTGCTTTTGCACGAAATCAATTTGAAAACACGATTAAGAGGCATCACGAGAATGAAAGGGGGACAAATATCAAGTTATACTTATTATAAAAACCCAGGTTGTTTGTGTGTGTGTGTTCGTTTATATATGGGATCGGATTTCGTACATTTTTCAACCGATTTCAACAAAACTTCACTTTTTTTCTTTTTTTTTTTTTGTCTTGCACATTTTTTTCTTTATTTTTACATTCAGAATGCTTTAAAAATTCCATTTACAAGACAATTGTTTATAATAAAATTCTATTCAATCGGTAGAGACTCATAACGATTGAAAACAATATTTTTGTTTGAGTTTGGGTTTGACCAATTCGTAAAAAAAAAAAAAAAATAAATAAATAAAAAACTAATTAAGACATGCGTGTTTGTCAACCTTAAACAATAATCTTTGTCAATTTTATTTTTCAGTCTTTATGATCGTCAATACTTGATCTATCTCTTACTGTTACATCTCCGGGCAACGCCGGGCTCTACTGCTAGTCAAGTATAATCTGGTGTCATCAGGAGACGAGACTGTCAAACAAGGGCTGATTAGGTGTGAGTCTATTTTCGCCATGACAGATATCGGTATATTATTAAATTCATTGCTAGGTCAACTGCTAGGAAAGTTGATTCACTGTGTCGTGTTATACAAATTTTCGATCCAGAATCTATCCTACATATCTATAAGTCTATCATTCGTCCATACTCAGAATATTGCTGCAACATATGACCCGGTGCTCCTGATATATATATATCTAGATTCCTTAATAAAATCCAAAGAAGAATCAGCAATATAATTGGTCCTGATCTGGCATCTTTCCCACTGCCGCAACGTAGCTTCCTTGTGCTTTTCTATAAATACTTTCATGGTCCTTGTTCGATAGAACTCATTGCTATGCTACGTAGATTTTATTAATTTAAACACGATACAAGACTAGCAAAAAGGTCTCATCAATTTACAGTTGAGCTGGCTAGATGTTACCGGAAGTTCTACGTCAAAAGTATCTTTTCTCGCACTTCACACTTGTGGATCTCCATACCGGCTGCATGCTTTCTAGTTAACTTTAAAATTCTAAATGCAGTGTCAATCGCGATCTACTGTCTTCCTGATATAAGTATGGGAGCGTGTGAATCAAATATGAGATCTAAAATCGTAGCACTATAGAGTGTTGTGACGTTAGCAAATAGAGTTGTGACGTGTGTGTGTATGTGTGTGTTTTGTAATTATATACATTTAAGGAGACGGCTCTTAAGTTGTAAATGTTTTTTTATTTATTGATAGTTGTTTTTGTATGAGTATTGCTTCAAGGATCATGTTTTTTTTTTTTTTAATTTTAATCAGCACATAATGTCTGTCGGTTTTAATATTCTGTGTATTTTAGCATATATATATATATATATATATATATATATATATATATATATATATATATATATATATATATATATATATATATATATATATATATATATATATATATATATATATATATATATATATTTTTTTTTTCATATATATATATATATAAATATATATATATATATATATATATATGAAGAAAAATAGTTTTAAGGTGTGCTATATTTATGGGATAAAGTGCTCAATATCAGAGATAGAGCGTATGTAAATATAAATATAAAGTGAACATTGAAGTCAACACTCAGAGGCGACAGACTGTTTCATGCAAGATCATTGCGTCTAGCATGAAACACTCTGTCGTCTCTGAGTATTGACTTTAATGTTCACACACACACATATATATATATATATATATATATATATATATAAATTATATATATATATATATATATATATATATATATATATATATATATATATATATATATATATATATATATATATATATATATATATATAAAAAAAAGAAGAGAAAACCGTAAAGTTTTTTGGTTGTAATATGGATTTTTTACAAATACATTATGCTTTATTTTCCATAATTTTGCTACACGGGTTTCCGGACTCGCGACCTTCATCAGGCAAAGGGTAGATATTTCCACATATTATTAAAAGGAATAAATTTTTCTTATGTTTTTCAGTGTTAAACATTCTTTTTTTTTCGTGTGTTAGTGACACAAATGTTTTCTTTGAACTGACAATGATAAAGTTCTGCGTGAAGGATAATAAAACAATTAAGATCGGTCCGAGTTACGTGTGTATATATATATATATATATATATATATATATATATGTATGTGTGTGTGTGTGTGTGTGTGTGTGTGTGTGTGTGTGTGTGTGTGTGTGTGTGTATCATAAGCCCACACATATATATATTATGCACTTACATATATACATAACGCGCCAGGAAGTTTTTCTCCTCCCTCTGTCTGTTCTACAAATACTTTCATGGAAATTGTTCCGAGGAGCTGCATTCGCTGCTTCCCAGACGTCATGAGTTCCAGCGCCTTACGAGGCTGGCATCCCGCTCTCACCCCCTCACTGTCGAAACTCCTAAATATAGCCGTCTCTTCTACTTTAATAGCTTCATGTCTCGCACCTCTCGCCTGTGGAAATCCCTTCCCTATTCCTGTTTCCCTGTGAGCTATAATCTCCAGCTATTCAAGTGTAATGTCAATCGACATCTCCAGTTGCCTTGATCTATCCACTACCCTTGTCCTTTATTCTATCACTCCTATCTGATCTTGCTCTAAACTTTCTGTAACCCCTTGCGTCCTCGTGGCTTCCCACCTTGCTTGGGGTGAAATGCTTAAATATATATATATATATATATATAAAAAAATTACATGTATAATAAATTCATCAGTGACCTCTAACTTGTTTTTTAAAAAATTAAATTCCCAGTAGAAAACAATTTTTTAATAAAAAGAATTATTTAAAAAACCTAAGTAAACCTAATACTTATGTGTACACACGCGTGTGTGTGTGTGTGCGCGCACGAGCGTGTTTCTGCTGCGACAGTTGGAGTTTACTTCACGCTGAAGCTTCTGGTGACGGGGCATGGATCTATTTCTCCCTCAAGCTGTGGGTAAATAGCAGAATATTTGAAATCTTTTGGGCATATAAAGATGTTCAAAAAGACAGACAGATAGATAGATAGATAGATAGATAGATAGATAGATAGAGTAATAAAAAGTTATAAACAAACTGACATAGACAGAAAGATAGACAGAAATTGAGTGAAATAGATAGATAGATAGATAGATAGATAGATAGATAGATAGATAGATAGATAAAGAACAAACTGGGATAGATAAATAGATACCTAGATATAGAGAGTGAAGAATTGTGAAGAGAGAGAGAAAGAGATAAAGGAACCGACAGAGACAGTAACTATATTTTGAAAGACGAATGGCCGATCAACGAGGGAACACGTTTCTTAAAAGCCCGTTAATAATTTCTTTGTTCGAAAAAATGTTAACTCTTTATTTTAAACAAAGGCTTTGTACCCGATTTGCACCTTATGTAACCGACGCTTTTTTTCCTGCTTCAGGGAATGACAACTATGTCGCCTACTTCTCCCCAGCCAGTCGCTGAGCAGATAAAAAAACAACCTTCGTAGTACCCGATACAACTACCCGTTCTGTTGGCTTACAAAGTAAAGCCAATTGGAGACTAGTACTTAGTTTGTTTTTGTTAGTTTATTTTTTTTTTTTTTTTCATCAACGCCTTGTCCCTTTTCTTTCTTTTTTCTTTCTCTCTTCCATATCTTTCCTATTTTTTTTCCACCTATTGGCACAAAATTGCAAGTGTTAATGATTAGCTTCTTTCAACAAGAAGTGGGGAGACGAAAGGCTGCTACTATGTGGAAGGAGGGATCTTAGCTTCTTGCTTGAATGAAATATGATACTATATATTTTTATATTTTTAATTACACGGGCGAAATTTGAGAGCAATATCAATTGTACGAAATTCTTTTGCTAATAAAAGAACGATTTAAAATCGTCCTTAAAAAAATATAATAATGGCTTCACCGTATTTTATTTGGGTTTTTAATACTTGCCACCATTAAAATATTGATTAGAGAATATTTCAAGGGAAAAGATAATTTATTTTAAAATTATGAGCGGGATTTCTTTTAATTCTTTTTATATATTGACGAAAAATAAATTTATTTTTACGAATTTCATTATACAATTCATTCGCTTGAAAAAAATAAAAAATAAACAGAAATATATTTTTAAAAATTCATCGTAGACATTTTTTTCTTGCCGGTTTGCAATGATATCTATCAGTAAGCCAAAACGGGTAGCTGCGATCAGAAATTGATAGTATATGTTTTTGGTATTTATTTGATGATTTCAGTTTAAAAGTTACGTTCTTCAGAGTAAAAAATTCTCATTGTGCATTCGACAATCGGTTCTCTGAGAATGTTACATGGAAAGTAACGGCAGGAAGAATCAATAACCAACCCAGTGAAATATGAATGAAAGCTTGAAAAAGAAATGCATTTTTGTACTACTTCGTGTTGTTCACTCGGGAGACAAGGTACCCAAAAAAGCAGCACTTTTGAGAGCGTTTATTTTTACAGACTCTAAGACTGATTGTCAAAGAACAATTTTCATGACGTAAAAAGTAAAACCTAATAGAGGAAAGTATTTTTATTTTATCGCATGTGTGTGTGTTTATATATATATATATGTATCTGTATGTATGTGTATATGTGTCTGCGTATGTGTGTGCGTACATATATATTATTTACATATATATTATATATATATATATATATATATATATATATATATATATATATATATATATATATATATATATATATGAAGAAAAATATACGGAAAAAAGAAACAAAAATCCTAACATGCAATTATGCTATTTAAATGTTAATATAATGTCAACGTCGGACGTTTCGGTCTAGTAGACCATCTTCAGGACATATTCATAAAACGTAACATTAGACTATATTTAATTCAATATAAAAAGACGATGGACATAAGAGTAAGACTAATATATATATATAAGACTAATGTATATATATATATATATATATATATATATATGGTGTTAGTTTGAGAGACTGTTTTTGAAGGCAAAATTGCTGATTTCTTAGCATCGTCCAACTCCGCTCTGAAGAGTAGTAACTACGACCTATCTATAACATATCTATGACCACGAAAATTCGAAGTCAACATAATGTAAATACTGTCCAGTGAAGTGAAACAAATTTTCATATTATATATATATATAATATATATGTACATGAAGAAATGTTTTGGGAGAAAATATATATATGTACATGAAGAAATGTTTTGGGAGAAAGATATATGACAAAGTGGAAAAGTACAAACCTAATTATATATATATATATATATATATATATATATATATATATATTGTGTATATTTAGGCAGCAATTTTTCATTGATGCATGTTTCATTAAATAATATAGACAACTAATAATATAGCCGAAAGCTTAGATTGGATTTAAACATGTATCAATATGGTGATTTTCTTTCGTCTTTCAATGATAATGTTATTAAGCTTATCAGACAATATGAAAGGAACTTACTTAAAATAAATAGACAAAACTTGTCTATATTATTTAATGAAACATGCATCAATATATATATATATATATATATATATATATATATATATAATACTTTCATGGTAATTCTTCTGCTATGGTGTCTGGGCTTTATAAATTTAAGCTTATTACTAGACTGGGTACAAGTTATCATCATTTTACAGTTTAAATGGCTAAATGTAACCGTAGGTTCTACGTTAAGAGTTTCGCCTATCGCACTTCTCGCTTGTGAAACTTTCCTCCGGCATCTTGTTTCCCCTGTGATCTTGATCTTTAAAAATTTTAATGCAATGTCAATTGTTATATTCTGTCTTTGTTATGATGTTGATTTGGGGTTAGTAGAGACAAACGCCAAATAACACGTAACAATAAAAAGGGTTTTAATAGGATGGTAAAAAGGTACAGAAATCGCCAGAGTAGTCAATAACTAGCTCAGCTAAGAACTTCTGTCTATCTGTCTTAGTATTTATCGATCCACCCACGAGGATTGAATATGGCACAAGGCCGGTTTAATGTGGATATCTCCGAGCCCGTAGACTCGGCCAAAAATATAGCCTTTGAACCCGCCTAGACGGGTTCAGACCCTGTCTAGCTCCCCGGACGAAACCCCGCCCTTCGGCAAAGCTTCGTCCGGGTTCCTCTCGGCTAACGCAGAGAGTTCGACAGACGTCGCTTACAGTCAAAGACTGTATCACGACTCAGCTAGACTCGGAGGTCTTACCCTCTCTGTCTATCTGTCTTCTCCATGTCAACTGACATGCCACTATTTAAAGTCTTTGTTCACAGACGCAGACAAGTTCATCTTCAAGAGGGGTGGTAGGTTTCCGACACAACAGTCTTCCTGGTTCTTGTTCTTTTATTGCCCTCTCTCCTTAATAGTAATTGTTCCCATATTCTCTAGGACTCAGTAAAGCCTTGCATCTGAGTGCATATATATATATATATATATATATATATATATATATATATATATATATAACCTGTCTTCCTTCAGCCATGTTTAATTTTAATAATTAATAATATAGATATATTTTTATAATAATCTTTTGTAGTTCTCTAATTATCTTCTTGATATTAAGTTGAAACTCATAATGGAAGGCCTTGTAGATTTTTTGTTATCCCATGTACTTTTGATCTCCTCCGAGTTTATCCTCAGGGGTGAATCGCGAAGACGAACTTAATGTAATTAACGCGCTCTGTTATTAATGTTTGAAATTTTTGAATTTATCTGTTGTAACTCGACGTTTATTTTGTTTTTGTTTTTTTGTAAACAAGCGCCCACAATGTAAGGGAGCTAACCAGATATGGTAAAAATTCAATATGGCGTTAAAAGTTAGTCAAATGTATTTTAAAACATTGCTACTACACTCGTAACCATTTTTGTTCAGTTTTGCTTGGTTGCTTTTGATAGAGAGGGCCTCAGGAATTTGAAATTTTGTTTATTATTTTCACTGTGTAGTATGTTGGTATTGTCAAAAGTATTTTCCTGTATTTTAAAAAGTGGACAAGAATGCGTCTTTATATATATATATATATATATATATATATATATATATATATATATATATATATATATATATATATGGTGTAAAAATACTTTAACAAAGTTTTGGGGCGGGTTCCTTACACCAAACCAAAGACAAAAGTCCATATATGCATATGTCCGCAAATCTTTTGTTTTTGAGTTATTAAGTTTAAACTTTACGATAAACTCGATCCATAGTTTGTGCTGCAACGGATTCTGTCTCCGCGACGCGACGACAAAGAACAGTAATGGTTGGATGACTCGGCTGTCTTCGGCTTGTAAACGCAATCTGATGCAGCCGTGCAGCCTCGCGTCCATTACCATTCGCGCGGCAGTGTGTAAAAATCATATCTGCCTGCTCACATGAATATATTTCCATTGTTAAACGGAACACTTCTCAATTAAGTCACTACTACATACGTTAAGCGTTGACGACCTACTAACCACAAATGTACATGAATGACAAATGTAATCCAATCTACATGGCAACACGACGCCATCTACCGTAAACATTCTTTAAACTTAATAACTCAAAGACGACTTTAAATACTTTTAAGAACTTTTTAATGCTATTTTGAAAAATCGCTAAGTGTGAAATATACTGTTAATGAGTAGATAAAACATGCTGTATGTGGAGAAATTGAAATCATCCTTGATTTTCTTAACAAAAAAAATTAAACTGGTTCGTTGGATCGAGGGTCGCAAAATCTTGGCAGACATTTTTTTCCATGTTCCAAAATATTTGTAAATAGTTTTGATTCTAAGACTTTTATGAGTTGCTGGAATTGAATAAATAAATAAACAAATAAATAAGTAAATAAAAATTCGTGTAAAACAGACTTATATGTCGAGATCTAAACTTTCATCAGCTGATTCAGTTCCGTATCACTTGAAGGAAACAAGTAGGAATGTCTATACTCTATATATATATATATATATATATATATATATATATATATATATATATATATATATAGAGAGAGAGAGAGAGAGAGAGAGAGAGAGAGAATGACAGAGAGAAAGAAATAAAGAGTGCGTGTATGTGTGCGTGTATGTGTGCGTGAAGTAGGGAGGGGGAAAACGTGTAAGCTTGAAATTTTCGTGCTGGGAAAGTGGTAAAGAGTTGAATCTCAAATCTAGGACAATTTACTTTCAAGGCCATGGTCAGCTCGCTTGAATATATTTCAAGGTCTGCCGGCTTTTTTAGCTGCACGCAAACCACATTGTAATGTTTCTCTTTTCCCTATTTTTTTAGGTGTTATTTTTTTAATTGATGTATGTATGTACATGTGAGAGGAAGAGGGAGAGCGAAAGCAGAACGAAGATAAAAAGAGAGAGAGAGGGAGAGAAGTTGTGTATAAGGGAATAAGAGAGAAATATGAAAAAATATGCTAGAAAGACTCCATAAAGAAAGAGGGAGTGGCGGGCGTGATCATTACGAATTTATCTTAATGTCACAACACGAAAATACAACCTCTGTCCCAGAAGAGTTGTTCCATTGACTGTAGGAAATATGTATGTAAATGTAGTAACTAAATTGGGATTTTTTAAAAATTTGTGTGTGTGTGTGTGTGTGTGATTGTTGTTGCGTAAGAGAAAATATGTCTATCTTTACATGCAATAGCGTTAAAGAAAGCTTAAATGTACGTTATTATAGAGGGATAAAATAAGTGTCAGTTTCTCAGCGGTTTTTAGGTTAGTTAGATGAGATATATATAGAGTGCGATGGATAAATTGTCGTCTAAATGACACCAAAAAAAAAAAAAAAAAAAAATTAAAATAATACCGACATTACATTTTTTAGCAGATATATTTTCCAAAATGACACAAAAAATATCTTGAAAAACTAAAGAGTAAATTTATTCAATAAAATCAACATTGGCTGCATCTACAGCATTCAGAATCTCCTACATATCTCCTGGACGGTCTCCTTGTTTAAGTTGGTGAATGCTGCCATAATCGTTGACTTCAGTTAATCTTTGGTGTTACAAGGAGTTTTGTTGGTCTCTCATTCAACTGTGCCTCACCCATAATAATCAAGGGGGCTCCAGTCTGGGCAGTTGGGTAACTAGATGTAAAGGGTGATGTGGTCGCAGAAGAAATTGTCTAGCAGTCATGACTGGGTTCTGCTTGTGTGGCATGGTGCAGTCTTGTTGCCAGTTATAGGATCTTGATCCAGGGCAACACTATCTCTTCAAGGCACCTGATGTAGGCCTTCGTCTGAAGCCCTCACCAACTAAATTGTGAGTTCTTATCAGAGTTAGTTTTCGGAGCATCCATACCTTCGTAATCACAATTAGACTCCTCCAACTCTTCCTGAATCCTCTTGATTGTCCTCAGATTAACACCCAAACACTCTGAAATGTTTGTATGGGCACTTCCGGCATGAATGCCAAGCAGTACAGCATGCCATTTCTAAATTAACGAGGTTGCAATCTGAGGAGTTAGTGACATGGTGCAGAGCCCTGATGCCAGACATAGGGTCTTCTAGAAGCCACCCTCTTGACCCAGGGCACCACTAGCTCCTCAAGGCACTTGATCTAGGCCTCTGTGTTGAATCTGAGGCTTTCACCAACAAATTCGGAAGTTGTTTTCTTATCAGAACGATCAGAGTGAGTTGTCCTACCTGCCGTACAACTCTCCAAATAATCTCCCCAGACTGATTCTCAAACACTCTGAAATGTTCGTATTGGAGCTTCCGGTGCGAATGCCAAACAGTACAACACGCCGTTACCAAATTTCTAGTGGAGTGAATTGCGTCAGGGTGCTGTTTTTTCAGAGACGGTGACCAATTGACCATACCATACTGTGCAATCGACAAAATTTAAAACACGCATGCGCGAACTTTAAAAATATAAAATGGCGATAATTTACCCATCGTGCCCTGTAGATATAATGGATAAAATAAGGAACAAATAGGAAAGGTTTATAAATTCAACATGTTTCGCTTTTATTTAAGCTTCATCTGAATTTTTTGAAAATGAATTATAGAAGAGAAAGTTCGGTTAATTTGAGTCCCATGTTCATTCTCTTTCACAACTCCTTTCCCAAAAATTCCGATGAAGCTCAAATAAAAGAGAAACAAGTCAAATTTATAAACGTTTCTGTTATTCTTTGATTTATTTGAGCTCGGCAATCGGTGTATCTGCAAAATTTTAAGACAAAAAGATAAGTCTAAGAACTTTTCTTTATCTACGTTCTCTCTCTCTCTCTCTATATATATATATATATATATATATATATATATATATATATATATATTATTGTATGTTTGTGCAGCAACCTTTCTTTAAAACATGTTTCATTGAATATGAGGGACAATCAAGATTTGATGAATTTTATATTTATCTTGTCTAATATTCTTGAAGATTCCTCATTTCGGGGTATAAATTATGTAGGAATCGTCCGAATGTTCTGTATGTAATGGAAGCATTAATTAATTAAAAGAAGAAGCCAACACTCAATAATATCAAGTATGAACATGGTCACAATGTGCTGGCCGTGTTTGAAAAATAAAACATTCCTAAAACTCTAGATACATACATAAAACAATCGATACATTCTGTTAAAAAAAATTTAAATCATCCTGGGCAATGGCTAAAAGTATATCCAAAATCGCTTTGACATGCATAACATTCGGACAATTTCTACATAATTTATGTCCAGAAAAGAAGAAAAATAGAAGAATACAAAATAAATAAATAAAATATTTAACCGCAGTATTTTGTCAGTCGTTTTTAATGAAACACTCACATGCACGCAAACGCACACACGTACACACATATATATTCGAACTCATCTCCCAATTCCTCAATCCGAACCGCTATCCACTGCTCCACCGTGCCTCTAGTCGAATCCATTACATTCACTTACGTGCTAATAATCTTCTCTCTTCAGCTATGAGTAAATAGCAGGACAGACTGGGTTCTATAGCCTTGGATGGCAACTGGTCTAGACTCTGATGTTAAAAACCTGCGGGGGATCGTTTGGAGACCTTGTGCACCAGGTCTCTGTTTTCGGCCCTTCAAAAAGTGTGGCTGGTCTTGCACGAAACCTTCACCACTATAATCAAATCTCTTGTGCTGTTGTCGGGCTGTCAGTTTCTAGGAACTGAGCAGCTTGACCCTTATAAGTCGAATACGACCGGAGAGTCCACCATATATATATATATATATATATATATATATATATATATATATATAGTTGAGTTTCCGTCATCAGAAATCACAAAATCCGAAAAAAACACAAAATTTGAAAGTTTTCAAGATGCTGACATGACTTGCAACAAGTGGAAAATTTCAGAAAGTCAAGTTACCTATCTGTATGTACATAAAATTATCAAATTTGATATAAAACTAGCTTCAGGGTATAAAGTTATTTATAGAAAACTACCTTCAGGGTATAAGTTATTTATAGAAAACTACCTTCAGGGTATAAAGTTATTTATAGAAGACTACCTTCAGGGTATAAGTTATTTATAGAAAACTACCTTCAGAGTATAAGTTATAGAAAACTACCTTCAGAGTATAAAGTTATTTATAGAAAACTGCCTTCAGGATATAAGTTATAGAAAACTACCTTCATGGTATAAGTTATTTATAGAAAACTACCTTCAGTGTATAAGTTATTCTTAGAAGTCTACCTTCAGGGTATAAGTTATAGAAAACTACCTCCAGGGTATAATTTATTTATAGAAAACTACCTTCAGGGTATAAGTTATTTATAGAAGACTACCTTCAGAGTATAAGTTATAGAAAACTACCTTCAGGGTATAAAGTTATTTATAGAAAACTACCTTCAGTGTATAAGTTATTTATAGAAAACTACCTTCAGGATATATGTTATTTGTAGAAAACTATCTTCAAGGTATAAGTTATATAAAACTACCTTCAGGGTATAAAGTTATTTATAGGAAACTGCCTTCAGGGTATAAGTTATTTATAGAAAGCTACATTCAGGGTATAAAGTTATTTATAGAAAACTACCTTCAGGGTATAAAGTTATTTATAGAAAGCTACCTTCAGGGTATATATATATATAAACTGTGTTATGAAATGTAAAGGGATATCGTGTTTTTGTTTGGATTCCATTCCCAAGTTGACCTATTTTATAGACGCTATATAAAAATTAGATACCCTATATTCCAAAATATGAAAAAAAAAAATAAAAATAAAACCGGAAAACTGAATCACTTCTGGTCCCAAGAATTTCGGATATAGCATTCTCAACCTGTATATCTATCTATCTATCTATCTATCTATCTATATATATATATATATATATATATATATATATATGTATATAAATAAAAGAAAGAACAGTAAGATATAAAATCGTAGTTAAATAAAAAGTATTGTAAAAAAAAAAATCTTTAATTTTAAAAGATGACGTTGAAAATTTTTACCGTTAACAATTTTTTTTTTTTTTTTTTTAAAATTCAGACGACATCCATTCAACCGACGTCAGTTTTCAGTGTAAAATACATCCTCACCCCTTACCAAAATGTTTAATAACTGATACAATGATACTGTCATAAGGAAAATCTAGACACCCCGTGTTCAATTTGATTATTCTGTAACCATGGAAACGTGATTTTAGCTGTGTATTTAAACCCAGTAAATTTTAAAAGTTACTCCAAAATTCGCTTGAAGATGAAATTAATTTTTAATTTATTTGCAAAAATAAAATTAGGGTTTTAGCTTCTATTTTTTAGAAACATGGTTGGAACTGTGTGTAGCTAACCATATTTTAAATCAATTAATTTATAATATATATATATATATATATATATATATATATATATGTGTGTAAAACATGTTTAATATGGACAAGATTTTTATCAATTTTTATATATAAATGGTTCATTTTAATATTTCCAATTTTCATTTTTCATTTTTTCATTTATTTTAATTTTTCTTCCTAAGTTTGTAGTTACACAACTGGTTTTTAATTCCAGCATCCTCTCTATTTACAAGGCAAGAAATAGCATAAGGCCAATTTTTAACGTGGTATTTTACTATATACACTATATGGAGAGAGAGAGAGAGAGAGAGAGAGAGAGAGAGAGAGAGAGAGAAATGATCTAAATAAAGAGATACGATCAACCATATATGTGAGCGATTACGTACACATCCCGGTGAATAAGTAACTATTTATTTAATCAATGGTGTAGACAAAACAGTGCTCAATGTAGATAAACAGATCTATAAAGTATATATTAATAATTACACACCTACATTTACATTACGACTCAGTGTTTCATGGTTTTCCCAATCATCAGGTAGCAAGTTTTGAACTGTTCAATACAGTTGTTTATTTTTTAAATTCGGAATCTCATAGGAGCAACGCTACATTGAATGTGGATTCAAAGTTTGAGATTATTATAAATATATTGAGGTATAAGTGGGGTGTAAACGTAAGTTTATGTACAATCAATCATTAATATATAACCAGTTTTGGAAATGTGATAACGGGATCCATATGGCTGAAAGAGGAAGAGTATCACTGAGAATATATTATTAGTGTGGGTAATAAGGCATCTATCCGCGCATCCACTGGAATGGAGGGGGTTTACAATGAAAATACTGAGCACGCATAACGTTAGGAAGAAACATTGTCCAATTCTTCCGACGCTTCTATTTTGGGATACGTCAAGTATCAGGGATTGCCACTGATGTTCTCCTTTCAAGCGAAATGTTGAACGTGAAGCCTGGAGTTGGAGACGAGTATTTCGTATTGGATTTAGGTTAATTTCCGTATCTGCGAACAACCTCCACCCAAATGGAAAGATTCGTAAAGTAAGGAAAAAGAAAAACATTCGCAAGGCGCTAAAAACTCTCTCTAATCATTATTAGTTAGCCATATTAGATAACCAGTTATGAGGCCATAACATCATGAGAATGTATTTGTTTATTCGTACTGGCAAGGATCGAACTCAATCTGTTGCAAGAGTATGTGATAGTAGCTTACTTAGCATTTCTTTACGACCAGCATGCAGAGAGAAAGAGAGAGAGGGGGGGGAGAGCGTGTGTACCCGCTCGGAAAATGCCCGCCTCTCGGTATATTTTTATGAGTTTATAGGCCGAGGCTTTTGAGACTGAAGATGTCCTTTTTTCTTTTTCTTTTTTTTTTTGTAGTAAAATTTTTTGTTGAAATATTTCTCTAAGAGATTTTTCTTTTTTTTTTCTTTTTTCTTCGAATCAATCAAGAAAAAAAATAAAGCTTAAAATTCAGGTTTAACACTAATATCTGTAAACATAACGTTGATGTATTTACGCATGCGCAGTCGTACAGACCAACAGCCATATCAACACGGGCCACTATTTGCATACATGATAACCCCTGCAAAAAGTCACGATAGTTGAGAAGGAAAAGGATAAATAGTTGTATCTTCGGAGCTGAAAGGAGGGAGTGAATGACGAAGTACTACCGACGGATACATTTCATTTATCTAAAAGAAAAACGTCGACTTTTCAATTTTATTATTGTCAGGCACATCGACCCACGGGCGAACCTTATGCACTGTATATAAACTGATTAATAATTTCATTAAAGATATTTCATTATCTAAATTTCCTTTCGTTGCGTTGTTATTTTAATATTTTCATAATACTTTTGTTGTTGTTGATGCTATTATTATTATTATTATTATTATTATTATTTACTTCCGTTCAGTACAATCCTTTGCCGGGTCATTGCAACCTGAGTAAGGTCATATAGTAAAAAGATTCATTTTGTTTGCACACATTCTGATGTCACGTGGTACTTAATAATGTGTTTATATTGTCTTTACATTGATAATGATATTTTGATCCAATGAGCAATTCCATACAGTATAATTTTTGGAATCTGTCTTCAACAGTCGCTACTTGTTCATTTGCTTGTCTGTACCATTCTTGATTGTACCCAGAGATTCAATTATTAGCGTTATAAAAGTTATCAGAAATTCTAGCTGCATTTGTTATCTTTTTTTTTTTTTTTTTTTATCTATTCCTTTACAGTGAAATTTTAAGAATTTATTGTTTTCTTTATAAATTGAATAAGGTTTTCCTACATTTCTTATGAACAATAATAATGTAACATCCAGTCAGATGTGGTATCTTGATATTTTTTAATAATAATTGTTGTTTTGTTAGTCAGTTCAAGTTGGATTAAGCCCTTACCATCATTATTACTAGTAATGGTAGTAAAGAATTTAGATGGTGTATCTTATGACAAGTCATTCATTTTCTTTATTTCTGTGATAGTCCCGTTGAAAAGATTAAAGCTATAAATAATAATTGGTATTGGATTTATAGCCATAGCTGCTAGGGATTTTGTTGATGTGCCTCTCTGTATTTTTTTTTATTGTACCCAGAGCTTCAATTATTAGGTGTATAACACTAGTTTTATGAGGCCAGATTTTTTATTTCAATTTCAAGATCCTTACACTTACTTATTTTTCATATTCTTTAACAGATATATTTTATATGAAGCCCTGCCATTTTACAGCATATTGCACCTTATAAGATTAATATATCTTCCAATGAATATTCTGCCCAAACAAGTATATCTTTGGAACTTTTCAGTGTCATGATATTAAGTAGTCAATAGTCTCAACATGTTTTGCTAATCTACATATTTGGTCAGCAACATTCTTTATTGTTTGCCTGGTAATTTCTAGTGAATATGCTTTGGTCATGTGCAGCTGTTATCAATGCTTCAGTCTTTGATTTTAGTCCTATACTCTTCATTCAATGTGTTTTATGTTTATTTACATTGGCATCATTATATATGATTGCATATTGGCCATGTAAGGGATTTTGTTCCCAGGTAATTTTTAAATTGTTTAACCCTTGTATCTTAGCATCCTTTTTTATAACTTTGGATGCATTTGTTATCTATTTTTTTTTTTATCTAAAGCTTTAATTAGGTTAATGCAATGTAGTAAATAGATACGTTCTTCTTGCACCAATTCCAATATCAAGTGTAATTTAACGTTTTCATTTTTGTTTATATATTTTCTTTACGTTGATAATCCTCTTTTGAA
>CAHIKZ030002479.1:1382500-1390000 GCA_903632075.3 Acanthosepion pharaonis | reverse complement strand
AGCCATTTTCAAGGATATGCGTGTTTGTTTTGTTTGTGTGTGTGGCTTCTGTGTTTGGTACGAGTCCTCTTTATATTGGAGACAATGTGTATATGTCTATGCAATTGTCTCGTAGTGAATCAGAATGTGTGTGTGCGTAAATACTCCCACATACACGTGCATGCACATGCATACACGCACATAAATACACACACACATGCCTACGCCCACACGTGCCTACAGACACACACAGCGCTGATTCCTGTGGCCATATATATGCTCTATATCTTCAAACAGCCTAGGATGTAGAACACTATAGCCTTAAAAGATTTTCCTTCCCGAAAAATGCTAGCCAACCGTATTTTTATTTATTTATTTTTTAGCAAAAGACAATATTTGTGTATGTTATGTTTCCTGCTTTGTTTCCTGTAGAACCGGGTCCAAACTATGATTCTGCGGTCCTATAGGAGAACTGTCATTTAAGTGATAGCACTTTTCTAAGGGATGTTCCTAGTAGGGCGATCTTCTGGGCAACTTTTATGTTGATATTACCTGGGACACTGTTAGTAAAACTGTCCATTCCTTTTCTCACGAGGCTCAGAGCTCCGATTACTATAGGAACAGTCTCAGTCTTCATTCCCCAAATCCTGTTAATCTCGATCTCCAGGTCCTTGTATTTCGACAATTTCTCCATAATTTTCATGGAGGTGTTTCTCTTAGATGATACTGCTATGTCAATAAGCATACACTTCCTGAATTTCTTGTCTTTTATGATAATATCAGGTCTGTTTATTTCCCTGTCAGTTTGAATTGGCATGTCCCAGAGGATAGTTACATCGTTATTTTGGGTAACTGTGTCTGGTTGGTGGTTATACCATCTCTCAGTGGTTTCGATTTTGTGCTTCTTGCATACCTTCCGGTGCACATATGTCGCTTCTTTGTTATATCTTTGGGTATATTCATTTTTTTATTATTACAACACTTAGAAAAGAGCACGATTTAAGACACAGTGTCTGACAAGGTTTTATAACATTTCGACAGTATGTCTGTCTTCTTCAGGTTATGTATACACATATAAAAATATAAGACAATCTACAAAAAAATTATATGTCTTTGTACAAACTTGTCTTGTCTTGAGAAAACGGCTGTGCTGGTAATGAACGTGCCAAAACGTATGAAACTTTTGTAGAAAGGCTTATTATTTTTGTAGATTTTTTAATATTTTTCTACTTGCATGCAATTTTTAAACATAAACTGAAGAAGACAGACATGCTGTCGAAATATTATAAAACATTGTCAAACACAGTGTCTTTTCTTTTTCTTTTCTTAAATTGTACTTTTCTCTAAGTGTTGAAAAATGTAAATAATTTCATTTATTTATTTATTTATTTATTATTATTATTATTATTATTATTATTATTATTGTTTGGTCAAATGTTACAGCGTTGTTTATTATGAAAATTTAAAAAGCCAATCGGGTGGCATTTAAGTTAGCTCATGCGAAAGGCTCTTGATTGAGCCTTCATCCCAGTAGGTAGGGAGGAGTTGATGCGATAGGCAACAATAAACTAGAGTAACTCAAAATGGATCGTTGCATTTAACTATTGCATTAATATTTAAGCTTAATTTTAAAAATTTCAACGATATTTATTCTGCCGCCACTTAATTTAAAGACAATTTGATGTACGTAGGTCCTTACTTTCCGTACAAAAAATTATTTTTTTATTTTATGGGTAACTTTCGCAATTAATTTCGATTATTTCCAATTTTATTATCAAATTATAATAAATTATAATAATTGTTATCGTACAAAAAATTCATAACAAAATATCATGTAAAAAAAATCGTCGAAAACAACCTCAGTAATGAAAACTTGGGATTTTAAAATTTCAGGATTATTGGTCCGGATCCGACCGGGGAATGTTTTTAATTTGCTCACGGAGGAGTCGGCCTGATTCCAAAATGGTAGGATATGTTAGGCTACATCCTCTAGGATTAAAGTTGAAAAAGTGCGACCCAGTGACCCACTGACGTTCGTATATATATATATATATATATATATATATATATATATATATATATATATACGACGGGAATGCATGTGAAGAAGTTCACGATTCGATTGACTTTTGAAAAATCAATATTTTAATAATCTAATAATAAACCGTCTTTATTTAAAATCAGATTTTTAAAATAAATATAAACCATCTTTAAACGGGAGCGAGGGACTTACCTATAAGTTACTCTTCCGCCCACCTCCCAAAAATGTTTGGTTCTATAAATACTCTTTAGGAAGCGGGTTGGATCAAGAAATTTTCATCAGCCCTTCTAATATGTCAAATGCTACCCAAAAGGTTTGGGGTGGTGGAGCATATTGGCGAATTTGTTCATCTATCAAACTAGCCCCAACATTTCCGTCACGCAACGGGCATTTTACACGGGCCTCAGAATCACTCAGCCAGGAAATAAAAAAAATAAACTCCTTTTGTTAACAATGAGTTTCGCGGCTTGTATTTTCCAGTCTTTTAGACAGCACCGCGAACACACACACACACACACACACACACACACATATATATATATATATATATATATATATATATATATATATATAATATAATGCTTCAAAAACAAATCTGCTCTCTATTAATCACCACAGAGATCCTTCCCTGCCCTCCATTAGAATGTCTGACACTCAACTTCTCGAGAGCACCTCTCTGCGTCTGCTCGGTCACACGTTGGCTGCTGACCTGAGATGGAACAAATACATTGAGTCAATTGCTTCGTCCACCGCAAGGAAAGTTGGCTCTCTGTGCCGCTCCAGGAAATTTTTCTCCCCGGAATCGATCCTTCAGAATCAACAATTCGCCCTTGCATGGAGTATTGCTGCCATATATGGTCTGGAGCACCTTCTGTTTACCTCGGAGTTCTTGATAGGCTCCAGAGGCGGATATGTAATATAATTGGCCCTGCTCTGGCATCTCGTCTACAGTCTCTTTCTCACAGACGTGCCGTCGCCTCTCTCTGTCTGTTTTACAAATACTTCCATGGCAATTGCTCCGAGGAGCTGCATTCACTGGTTCCCAGACTTCATGAATTCAAGCGCCCTACGAGGCTGGCATCCCGCATTCACCCTTTCACTGTCGAAACTCCTAAATGTAGCCGTCTCTTCTACTCCAATAGCTTCATGTCTCGTACCTCTCGCCTGTGGAACTCTGTTCCCTATTCCAGTTTCCCTGAGAGCTATAATCTCCAACTATTCAAATGTAATGTCAATCGACATCTCCAGTTGTCTTGATCTATCCACTATCCTTCTCCTCATCCTTTCTTCTATCACTCCTATCTGATCTTACTCCAATTCTTTTGTAACCCCTTGCGTCCTAGTGGCTTCCCACCTTGCTTGGGGTGAAACGCTTAAAATATATATATATATATATATATATATATATATATATATATATATATATATATATATTTATACGCATTGCATTGAATTGAGCTCTCCGTATTTCGCATAGAAAACGCTAAAATTTACTTTCCTTCTCTGCCGTGTGACGATAGCCTAGAGTTAAAAACAATCGGATGTCCAACTACACTGAAGAGATGTGATACAGCGAAAACCGTCTGTCTGTGGGTGACTATATATATATATATATATATATATATATATATATACACGAAACATACTTCTGCAAACGCTACGATCATAATCTCGAGAAGTGTCAGTCATTATCCATCCTCCATATCCTTTACTTCCTTCTTCTTTCTCTTACGCTCATATCATGCGCCTGACTCAGTAACTATTTCTATACTTCCTAGTTGCGTAGAAATGCTCGTAGCTTGATTAAGAAGCTTTTTTTTTAATAGGAAGGTACATCGGAGATGTTCACGACCTCCAAATTTTTTCTTCATAATACGGTAGTACAGTTGACAATGCCCGCAAAGTCTAACATTATTTTACATTTTACTAAATCTCATTCCATGAAGTCGTTGAGCCCACGAGAGCCACCTTGTCTCTTCAGCTCTCACTGAGCGTCAAACCATCTGACAACGTCCGATTGAGCTACCGGAGCGTCATCGCGGACGAGGCCCTTCCAGAGGATGCGTAGTCTGCTGCGAGATCGACCCTAGTCTGTAGATGACGGATGGTCCAAACTGATAGACGACTCTGGTGAGGTTGTAATCAGGTTGTCGTAACGACATAACCGAGTCAGCTAACATGGCACTGAGTGATGGTGTAGAGCAGGCGTCATCAAACCACGGCCCCCGATCTCAGTTCATCCACACCGCCGCTTCACTGTGCCACAAATGAGCTAAAATATAATTATTTATATGGAATTATCAATAGATTGGAGTTAAACTTTCTATGTAGAAAATTAAAATGAACGTAAGTAAAATGCCAAAATTTGGCCAATCTGATTTTTGCATCTGACAGTAATATAAGTTTAAGGAAAATCAGGGAAATAAAAAAATTCAGCAACTCTTTGCAACTTTTGATATCCGAGTACTTTTTGTGCAAGTACCTGCAATGGAGTTTCTAAGAAAAGCGATTACGAGCCTGCTGCAGCAATTATGTTTTAACTTGCATAGCCATGTTTAAAACGGTTTGAAGAGTGCCGTATATAAAAAGGACTTCAGTGAATTATATCATATATTTTGCCTGAACTTATTATAAAATCTAAAGTATGTAAAGTCAGCACATGTAACGAGATAGACTAATGAATATTAGAAGGCATTTCTCTTGGTTAGATGCAGTAATACCAAAACAAATATTAATTATATCTTAAAAGGTAAACACCAGTTTCACAAATCTCACTTGCCTTTTGTGCTGCTTGTTTTGTGAGATTCGGATATGTGTGCACTTGGTGTGATATAACTGTTTTATTGTCGCCTTGTTGGATAACTTTTTAGTAAATATGTATGTTTGTTGTTTTTACTTTTTGTGCATTCAGTGTATTGTCTTGAACAAAATGGTTATCCGGCCGGCGCTCGTCACTCTCTCGTCTGTAAAAAAACCCAAAAAGTTTGCTGACCCCTGGGGTATGGAGGATGCTCGGTTGACAGGTCCTACAGTGGAGCTCCTCACTGGATGCAAGATCATTTCTATTGTTACAATTAGAGATTTTAACCGGACTCTCCTTCAATGGACTGGAGTCCTGACTTCGAACAACGGTCAACGTCTTATGGACAATGAACTCCACTTTCGACACGGCATGCTTATCACAACCTGGAACATCTTCAACTTGACAACACTACAATTTACTCCTGCCTCAAAAACAAATCTAGTATCGCTGACAAAACTAACCTGGCCGTGCGTCTTGAAATGGACCTCCAATCGGTTGTTAATTGGGACAAGAATTGGCTGGTCAATTTTAACGCCTCAAAAACTAAACTACTCTCTATTAATCACCATAGAGATCCTTCCCTGCGTCTGCTCGGTCTCACGTTGACTACTGACCTGAGATGGAACAAATACATTGAGTCAATTGCTTCTTCCACCGCGAGGAAAGTTGGCTCTCTGTGCCGCGCCAGGAAATTTTTCTCCCCGGAATCGATACTTCAAATATACAAATCAACCATTCGCCCTTGCATGGAGTATTGTTGCCATATATGGTCCGGGGCACATTCCGTTTACCTCGGAGTTCTTGACAAGATCCAGAGACGGATATGCAATATAATTGGCCCTAATCTGGCGTCTTGTCTACAGTCACTCTGTCACAGACGCACCGTCGCCTCTCTCTGTCTTTTCTACAAATACTTTCATGGTAATTGCTCCGATGAGCTGCTTTCACTGGTTCCCAGACTCCATGAATTCAAGCACCCTACGAGGCTGGCATCCCGCTCCCACCCTTACACTGTAGAAACTTTTAAATGTAGCCGTCTCTTCTACTCCAATAGCTTCATACCTCGCACCTCTGGCCAGTGGAACACCCTTCCCAATTACTGTTTTCCTGAGAGCTATAATCTCCAACTATTCAAATGTAATGTCAATCGACACCTCCAGTTACTTTGATCTATCCACTACCCTTCTCCTCATCCTTTCTTCTATCACTCCTATCTGCTCTTGCTCCTAATCTTCTGCAACCCCCTGCATCCTAGTGGCTCTTGCTCGGGCGTAAAACTTAAAAAAAAAAAAAAACTCGCTTCGATGCGGCCACACTTCTCTCCTGCAAGCTTTCCGCTTAAAACATCTGGTCTCTGCGAGGTTCGTTGGGTAGACTGCAGGGAGCCTCTAGAGCGGGCTTACCCGACGGAAGGGGACAAGGCAATGTAGCGTTCGCCTGACCCAGGACCGCATGCCGCTCTTTGATCAGTTTTACATTTTACGTGTTATTATTAAACACTGCTCTTTATTCGATAGCCTTACGGATAACTTTTTAAAACATTAAACAATCAACACGCCTATTAAATTGTAAACTTCGGAATTCAGGTAATTTCATACACAGAGTCGGTGTTTGTTTACATTTGTGCAGCATCCAAACTGCGTAAGTAGATGTTGCCATTATTCAACAAATAAACGTTTACGTTTCAATAAGTATTTAATTAAAATATCAGTAAACATGAAGAAGGCAACGCGAAACGCAATGTATACAAATGATAAGGTTGAAAAGTTCTCAGCCCGACGTACTTCCAAAACTTTGAGCAAAAGAGTAAACTTATTATTATTATTATTATTATTCTAAATGAAATAATAATAAAAAAAACGAAAAAATATTAATCTACAACCGAGTGTGTCTGAAGATTTCAAGTTTTAATATTTTTTGCTATATATATATATATATATATATATATATATATATATATATATATATATATATATATTGGTTGGATAGATGTGAGTTTGTGACCCTGGGTTTCACGCTTTAGCGATCGTCAGACATCCAGGGTCACAAACTCACATCTATCCAACCAAATATGTTAGCTCTATCTCTGATATTGAGCGCTTTCTAATAATATAAATAATTATACATATAATATATTTATTTATATTTATATATATTTTTTTATACACACACACACACACACACACACACACACACACACACACACACACACACACACACACACACACACACACATATATATACACACACACACACACACACACACACACACATATATATATATACAGGATACAAGTAACTGAAAAACAAACTACAGGGTGCGGCGGAAATACCTCCCACATTTTAACGGTTGACAAAAAGACCAGGGTAACTGCTATTTAAAATAATGTTTCACTGTTGTTTAAAGAAAGGGCTATAGTTTCACATTAAAAATGACATCCTCTACACGGTGGCCTCTATTCGCCATACACTGTTGTAGACGATTTCTGAATTTTTTTCCATCAGCCAAAGAGTAATTTCTGTCAGTGCTTTAGTTTACTTTTTGGTGAATAATCTCCTTTAATTCTTCAATGGTTGCCGATCGATGTTTGAAGGCCTCAGCTTTCAAGTAACCCCAGAGAAAATAATCAAAAGGGACAAGATCGGGCGAGCGTGCAGGCCATCCAATGTCACCGCT